>JALDNG010003628.1:0-25170 GCA_024349245.1 Neodontobutis hainanensis | reverse complement strand
AGGACGGAGATCAGGGTCCGCTCCATCAGGCTCGAGTACTGGGCGTTCACTGAGCTGAGGTTAGACATGGTCCAGAACTAGGGTTAGTCCTGCTTCAGGCCTGATCTGGTCTCTGCTTTGCCTGGATTTAGATGTGACTTTGACAGAGATTACGTCTGGTTTTCTTTTATTTAACTTTTTGTTAAGTTTAGTCCTGGTTTTCCACTGCTTTAGACCTGATTTAGTCCAAGATTATTGTTTTGTTTCTTAAGAACTGGTTTAGTTCTGGTTCTTAGTTAATTCTTTGTGAGACTTGATTTCAGATCCACTTATTTTGATGTCCTGGTTTAGGTATAAATTAGTCCTTGTTTTGTCTTGATTTTGGACCTGGTTCAGTCCAACGGTAGTTCTGGTTCTTGTTCTTATCTGGTTTTGTCCCGAACCATGAGTTATTAAAGAGACAGTAGTCAGTAGGAGCGCGTTTGAAACTAGAACACGTTTTATCATAAATTTACAACATTTATCATAAAAATAACAGCAGCTCAGAGTGAGAACCAGACTTCGAAGGACAGAGATAATCACACTTTTTTAAACTCTACTAAAACCCTTTACCTGGAACTCTCTAAAAAACAAGACATATCTGCGAAGACACACAATACAGACGAGTTAAAAACTGAACTACACTGTGGTTTTAGAGAAAGAAAAGTGTGGAATAACTTACTTTCAATCAATATCAATCAATAATTTATTTTTATAGCGCCTTACAACAACCACAGATTGACCAAGGTGCTGTTCCACATCAACAAAGTCTTTCTAATTTAGAGGCGTCTAACATTGTAAAGGGTCAAGTCTTTTTTTTGTTCAGGAAGAATAAGAAACATTTAAAACAGTCTCTTAATCTTGAAGAACTGGAACTGATTGAATTAAAAAAACAGCAAAAACAATCTGTCAAACACAAACAATCATGCTTCAGAAACTCAGCTGCAATTAACAGTTTTTAAAATAAATGTACAGACAGATAATGAAGAGTTAATCAGAAACCTGAATATTTGATTTAATCATAACCCAGTCCCACTTCTTAAAGAGACGGTCGCGCCTAAAATGACTTGGTTTGAAAAGCAAACCTAAAAAAGTAACAATATCTAGTGCAGAGAACATTTTAGTGCGTTTAAACTCATTAACTCCTTAAATTATTACATTATAAAAATATATATCTGTAAATGTAGTGTTTCACAAATAAAAGCAGCTGGGACAAAGACAACACAATTAAAAACAACAGTGGATTTAAAAAAAACTCTGACAGAACTTTCAACAAAACTTTTGCATTAATTAAAAAAATGTGCTTCCATCTAATCAACTTTTCTAGTTTTAGTTTAGTCCTGGTTTAAATCTGGTTTTGTCTTGATTTAGAGAAAAGCATTCGGTCCTGGGTTAGTCCTGTTTTTTGTGAACAAGTTATTGCTGTAATAAAACCCAAAACATGAAACTCTATTTCAGTGACATTTATAAAAAAGTGAAGCCAAAGTCCGGTCTAGGGTTCAGTCTGGTCTAGGGTTCAGTCTGGTCTAGGGTTCAGTCTGGTCTAGGGTTCAGTCTGGTCTAAAGTTCAGTCTGGTCTAGGGTTCAGTCTGGTCTAGGGTTCAGTCTGGTCTAGGGTTCAGTCTGGTCTAGGGTTCAGTCTGGTCTAAAGTTCAGTCTGGTCTAGGGTTCAGTCTGGTCTAGGGTTCAGTCTGGTGTAAAGTTCAGTCTGGTCTAGGGTTCAGTCTGGTCTAGGGTTCAGTCTGGTCTAAAGTTCAGTCTGGTCTAGGGTTCAGTCTGGTCTAGGGTTCAGTCTGGTCTAGGGTTCAGTCTGGTCTAAAGTTCAGTCTGGTCTAGGGTTCAGTCTGGTCTAGGGTTCAGTCTGGTCTAGGGTTCAGTCTGGTCTAGGGTTCAGTCTGGTGTAAAGTTCAGTCTGGTCTAGGGTTCAGTCTGGTCTAGGGTTCAGTCTGGTCTAAAGTTCAGTCTGGTCTAGGGTTCAGTCTGGTCTAGGGTTCAGTCTGGTCTAGGGTTCAGTCTGGTCTAGGGTTCAGTCTGGTGTAAAGTTCAGTCTGGTGTAAAGTTCAGTCTGGTCTAGGGTTCAGTCTGGTCTAGGGTTCAGTCTGGTCTAGGGTTCAGTCTGGTCTAGGGTTCAGTCTGGTCTAGGGTTCAGTCTGGTGTAAAGTTCAGTCTGGTCTAGGGTTCAGTCTGGTCTAGGGTTCAGTCTGGTCTAGGGTTCAGTCTGGTCTAGGGTTCAGTCTGGTCTAGGGTTCAGTCTGGTCTTCAGTCGGTCTGAGAAAACCTCCTGGTCCTTCGTCTGGATGTGTCAGGTCCCAGCTCCGAGACTATCTCCTGTTTTTTCTCAGACGAGGCTCTTTTAACTCCTTCAGAAACAGGAAGTGACTCTGAGGATTTACATCAGACTCAACACTGAACTGGGATTTGATTTCTTTGAAACGGTTTAGTGCTGAGACTGAGTTCATAAAGTTAATTCCACAGTTATTGATCTGCTTTTGACCAGCTGTGGGTTATCTTCCTAATGGTAAACTGTTTGTGTAAAAAAGAGGGTTATTTATGTCTGAGGTGGTAGTCTACAGCACTGGGGTTCCTCAGGGAACAGTACTCTCAACGTTCCTCTTTGCTCTTTACACTTCAGCCTTCACTTACAACACCAGCTGCTGTAGCCTTCAGAAGTTCTCACATGACTCTGACTGTGTCTGAGGGGGGCGCCCTTAAGAAACGTTCGGTCTCAAGGACTTTATTGACTGTGAGCAGCTAAACACCAGCAAGACCGAGGACTTCACCCACACAGCTGAGAACATCCAGGGCTCTGACGTTGAGACAGTGGACAGTTTTGGACAACTGGTCCCCTGTACAGGATGGTCAAGTGTTGACTCACTGAGGAGACTGTGGTCCTCCTGAAGAGACTGGGGTCCTCCTGAGGAGACTGGGGTCCTCCTGAGGAGACTGTGGTCCTCCTGAAGAGACTGGGGTCCTCCTGAGGAGACTGGGGTCCTCCTGAGGAGACTGTGGTCCTCCTGAAGAGACTGGGGTCCTCCTGAGGAGACTGTGGTCCTCCTGAAGAGACTGGGGTCCTCCTGAAGAGACTGGGGTCCTCCTGAAGAGACTGTGGTCCTTTGGAAGAGACTGGGGTCCTCCTGAAGAGACTGGGGTCCTCCTGAGGAGACTGTGGTCCTCCTGAAGAGACTGGGGTCCTCCTGAAGAGACTGTGGTCCTCCTGAAGAGACTGGGGTCCTTTGGAAGAGACTGGGGTCCTCCTGAAGAGACTGGGGTCCTCCTGAAGAGACTGGGGTCCTCCTGAGGAGACTGTGGTCCTCCTGAAGAGACTGGGGTCCTCCTGAGGAGACTGGGGTCCTCCTGAGGAGACTGTGGTCCTCCTGAAGAGACTGGGGTCCTCCTGAAGAGACTGGGGTCCTCCTGAAGAGACTGGGGTCCTCCTGAAGAGACTGGGGTCCTCCTGAGGAGACGGTGGTCCTCCTGAAGAGACTGGGGTCCTCCTGAAGAGACTGGGGTCCTCCTGAAGAGACTGTGGTCCTTTGGAAGAGACTGGGGTCCTCCTGAAGAGACTGGGGTCCTCCTGAAGAGACTGTGGTCCTTTGGAAGAGACTGGGGTCCTCCTGAAGAGACTGGGGTCCTCCTGAGGAGACTGTGGTCCTCCTGAAGAGACTGGGGTCCTCCTGAAGAGACTGGGGTCCTCCTGAGGAGACTGTGGTCCTCCTGAAGAGACTGGGGTCCTCCTGAAGAGACTGTGGTCCTCCTGAAGAGACTGGGGTCCTCCTGAGGAGACTGTGGTCCTCCTGAAGAGACTGTGGTCCTCCTGAAGAGACTGGGGTCCTCCTGAAGAGACTGTGGTCCTCCTGAAGAGACTGTGGTCCTCCTGAAGAGACTGGGGTCCTCCTGAAGAGACTGGGGTCCTCCTGAAGAGACTGTGGTCCTTTGGAAGAGACTGGGGTCCTCCTGAAGAGACTGGGGTCCTCCTGAGGAGACTGGGGTCCTCCTGAAGAGACTGGGGTCCTCCTGAAGAGACTGTGGTCCTTTGGAAGAGACTGGGGTCCTCCTGAAGAGACTGGGGTCCTCCTGAAGAGACTGGGGTCCTTCTGAAGAGACTGGGGTCCTCCTGAAGAGACTGGGGTCCTCCTGAAGAGACTGGGGTCCTCCTGAGGAGACTGTGGTCCTCCTGAAGAGACTGGGGTCCTCCTGAAGAGACTGGGGTCCTCCTGAGGAGACTGTGTTCCTTCTGAGGAGACTGGGGTCCTCCTGAAGAGACTGGGGTCCTCCTGAAGAGACTGGGGTCCTCCTGAGGAGACTGGGGTCCTCCTGAAGAGACTGGGGTCCTCCTGAAGAGACTGGGGTCCTCCTGAGGAGACTGGGGTCCTCCTGAAGAGACTGGGGTCCTCCTGAAGAGACTGTGGTCCTTTGGAAGAGACTGGGGTCCTCCTGAAGAGACTGGGGTCCTCCTGAAGAGACTGTGGTCCTCCTGAAGAGACTGGGGTCCTCCTGAAGAGACTGGGGTCCTCCTGAAGAGACTGTGGTCCTTTGGAAGAGACTGGGGTCCTCCTGAAGAGACTGTGGTCCTTTGGAAGAGACTGGGGTCCTCCTGAAGAGACTGGGGTCCTCCTGAAGAGACTGGGGTCCTCCTGAAGAGACTGGGGTCCTCCTGAGGAGACTGGGGTCCTCCTGAGGAGACTGGGGTCCTCCTGAGGAGACTGGGGTCCTTCTGAGGAGACTGTGTTCCTTCTGAGGAGACTGGGGTCCTCCTGAAGAGACTGGGGTCCTCCTGAAGAGACTGGGGTCCTCCTGAGGAGACTGGGGTCCTCCTGAGGAGACTGGGGTCCTCCTGAGGAGACTGCAGGACGGACCGGGACAGGAAGAGACTGAACTGAGGTGGGTGAGAAGAGAATGTTAGCCAAGTTCCTGTTCATTAGGGGCAACACCTCTCAACCCCTGCATCAGTCGTTGGAGGCTCTGACTCCTGCATTAGATTTTAGATGGATTTAAATGGGTTTTATTTGGATTTGGTTTTCAGCATTTTGTTCAATTGAAACGTATAAAAATGCTCTGAGCTGTGGCTGTCTCCAGTGCTTGTTGTGGCGGAAATCTCAGAACTCGGTGGTGTACATCGGAAGTAAGGGATGCTGTTAAGCTGAAGAAGGAGTCCCTCCTTGGCTGCAGTGTTAATTTCGTTGACGAAATAATTTTGTCATTATTTTCGTCACAAATATTTTTTTGCGGACGAAAATGAAACGAAAACTAAAAAAGAAGTCACTGATGGAGACTAAAACTATAACTAAATTGATTGACATTATCGTCAACGAATAAAGGACGAGACGAAAATAGACTCTGACGAAAATCCAATTAGCAGACGGGATAGATGAACAAAAGAACTAATCCGCAAAACGGAACAGTCGAACACACTCCGGTACAGTAGGGGGCGGTATGCACCGAAACAATTGGTTGCGACCCGCCATTAATACTAGAGAAGAAGAAGAAGAACAGAACCGGCGAAACTGCATGAGAAGAAGAGAGAAGTCACTTTAGCACGAAGTGCTTTCTTGAAAATGAATAGAGGTAAATAAGTGTTACTATTCTGTGGTTGAATTGCCAGCATTGTGGAGCAAGAAGAAAATGTCGTTCAGTGCACTTTAGATTCGAAATTAAAAATGTTTGCACTTATTGTTCAGCTCAGCTGTAAGCTTTAAGGTCCTGGACCTAACTTTATTTTTCTTTTATTGATGTTGAATTGGCAGCTAGTTATTGTTTACATTACCATGACAGTGTTTGTTGCTGCATAAAAGCTTTTGAATTGAAATAAAGAGACTGTTGTGTTGACATAAAGTTGAATTTGTGTTTTCTATATTTTGGTTAGGTTTATTTTCTATACCAAACTTATAAAATATTGTAAAAAATTGTCTAGTAAATCTGTTATTGATTTTAGTCTTATTTTAGTTGACATAGTTAGTTAAAATAACAAGCAATTTTAGTCGACTAAAATAAGACTAAAATTAAAACAAATCAGATGACTAAAACTTGACTAAAACTAAAAAGAATTATAGTGAAAAGACTAAGACTAAAACTAAATTTAAATTTTGTGTCAAAATTAAGACTGCTTGGCAGACCAAGCAGACTGCAGGTGGTTGTGGAGGCAACATCTCAGGCCTGGGAGGAGCGGCCTCAACCCCACCGACATGTCTTCCACTGAGGAAACAGAGGCCCAGGGATCGGAGGTGGACTTGTCCAGCACACAAGCTGAAGTTAACAAGGTAGAAACTTCTCTGTGAAAAGGCGCCGAGGGGGGATGAGACTGTGAAGATACTACAGTGTGCACTGGGACGGTTTGCAGCCGAGTGTGAAGCGGCTGGGATAAGGATCAGCACCTCCAAGTCTGAGACCGTGGTTCTCAGTCGGAAAATGGTGGCTTGTCCCCTTCAGGTTGGAGGAGAGCTCCTGCTTCAAGTGGAGGAGTTCAAGTATCTTGAGGTCTTGTTCACGAGTGAGAGAAGGAGGGAACGGGAGGCGGTCAGACGGATCAGTTGATGTACCGGTCTGTCGTGGTGAAGAAGGAGCTGAGTTTCAGGCAAAGCTCTCAATTAACCGGTAAAGCTACGTTCTCACCTATGGTCATAAGCTTTGCAGGGGGCGGAGCTTGAAATACAACTGCTACTCCTACAAAACAAGAGGAGCCTGCTGAGGCTTGGGCATCTGTTTCAGAGCTTCCTGAACACCTTCCAGGAAGTGTTCATGTCCCACCAGGAGGAGGCCCCAGGAAAGACCTGGCCAGGGAACGCCTCAGTGTTTGCACGGAGGAGCTGGAGGAAGTGTCTGGGGAGAAGAACGTCTGGGTCCCTGAGACCCGGCCTTGAATCAGAGGAAGAAGATGGATGGAAAATGCTTATAATAGTGAACCTTTAGTCGTCAGTCTTGTCCTTGAGTTTGTCAGAGGAAGAACACTGCTCTCTACTGCCCCTGCTGGAGGCATCTGGATTTCACCCGTGTCTCCTGCAGAGGAGGTGGTGCACCAGGACAGGTCTGATGCTCTGGTCTCTGATGCCGTAGATCAGCGAGCTCAGACATCGAGGGAAAAGGAAGATGGTCACGTAAAGGGCGTTCTGCAGACGCACAAAGACCAGCCGTGGCACGGATTTGGACACCTCCAAAAGCAACGGGCTGTAGACCGTGGACGACAGGCTCAGGACCAGCTGGACCAGGTGCAGCAGGACTGTGTTTCGAGCCTTCTGAGGCTGGGACTTATCTCCAGAAGCGGACTTTGCGGCTAAAATCACCGCGACGTATGACGAGGTGATGGCCAGCGTTGCAAAAATGAAGAGGAAGCAGGTGTAGCCGCGGTCGTATTCTTCTGATAACGGACCGATCCTCATCGCTAAGCTACTGCAGAAGTCTTTCATTATGAGAGAGTCCAAAGCCTTGAAGGGAAACTGCAACAAGAGTCCGAGCCGAACCAGGACGTTCCCGAAACCGAACGCCCAGATAGTGACGATAGTGATGGCCGTGTTTCTGATGGTGGCGATGCCGGAGTGTCGTAGAGGGAAGCAGACGGCCACGTACCGCTCCAGAGACATGACCACGAGCGTGATGGGCGAGATCTCGTTGGTGAGGTCGCCAAGCATTGTCAAAAGGCCGCAAACGGGGAACGGGAGCCGGACACGGGACACAGCGATGAAGTACAGCAGCTGGCTCAGCGACATCTGGATGGTGTCGGCTAAAATGAGGTTAACCAGGAGCAGGTAACGCGCCGTGTCCCGGAACAGAGCCTTACTGCGGAGGGTCCACAGCATCGTCCCGTTCACAGAGAGGAAAACCAGGCACGGGACCCCTGTCAGGACGGAGATCAGGGTCCATCAGGCTCGAGTACTGGGCGTTCACTGAGCTGAGGTTAGACATGGTCCAGAACTAGGGTTAGTCCTGCTTCAGGCCTGATCTGGTCTCTGCTTTGCCTGGATTTAGATGTGACTTTGACAGAGATTACGTCTGGTTTTCTTTTATTTAACTTTTTGTTAAGTTTAGTCCTGGTTTAGACCTGGTTTAGTCCTGTTTTAGTCCTGGTTTAGAACGGGTTTTGTCCTGGTTTAGAAAGGGTTTAGTCCTGTTTTAGTCCTGGTGTAGAACGGGTTTTGTCCTGTTTTAGTCCTGGTGTAGAACGGGTTTTGTCCTGGTTTAGTCCTGGTTTAGTCCTGGTGTAGAACGAGTTTTGTCCTGGTTTAGAAAGGGTTTAGTCCTGTTTTAGTCCTGGTGTAGAACGGGTTTTGTCCTGGTTTAGAAAGGGTTTAGTCCTGTTTTAGTCCTGGTGTAGAACGGGTTTTGTCCTGTTTTAGTCCTGGTGTAGAACGGGTTTTGTCCTGGTTTAGTCCTGTTTTAGTCCTGGTGTAGAACGGGTTTTGTCCTGGTTTAGAAAGGGTTTAGTCCTGTTTTAGTCCTGGTGTAGAACGGGTTTTGTCCTGGTTTAGTCCTGGTTTAGTCCTGGTTTAGTCCTGGTGTAGAACGAGTTTAGTCCTGGTTTACACCTGGTTTATAACGGGTTTATAACGGGTTTATAACAGGTTTAAGGACTCAATAAAGTTTTATAAACGTATCTTAATAAAAGGACTAGAGTCATGACTTGAACACGTGGTTTATTTCATGAACTGATAAAGACTGGATAAACTTCTAATACTTCTAAATACTTCCTCTTGCACCAAACCCGAGTGAGCGTTACGCCGGCCGCCTTTGTTTGTGGCTGATGCACTGGACTAAGAGTTTAATTTTATTGATAAAGAGAAAACTATCACCAAACATGGAGCATGTTCAACAGTCGTCAGGGCTCTTTTCTTTTCCTGGGACTTGTTTTTCTCTTCTTGTTTTTTCAGTGACAGCATTAATAACTCATCAGCTCTGAATATTAGATGAGATTAAATGAGTCTTCGGGGGCTGCAGGGACTGAACACAACTATTGGCTGCCACAGCAACAAAGACCTCTGAACATCAACACTGCATTATACTCCAGTAAAGTCTGATTTAAAGAAAGTAAATGAACAAAACAAGTGCATTTCCTGTAAGATTACAGAAAATGATTCAGTTATTTCCTCACTTCTCTGACTCTGGAGTCTGTCCCAGGTGCTTTAAGGCAGGTGCTGTCCTGACAATCCACCGGTCTCACACTGACTCTGACAGAGGCATTGGACAAACAAATATTCACTCTCACATTCATTCCATTTGATTTTATTGCCCTTTTTACTCGAACTAGGTCAGTAAGTGCAGGAGGTCCGGGAGGTACAGGAGGTCTAGGAGGTTCAGGGGGTCTAGGAGGTCTCGGAAGTCCTGGTGGTCCAGGTGGTCCAGGAGGTCCAGGTGGTACAGGAGGTCTAGGAGGTCCAGGTGGTACAGGAGGTCCAAGTGGTACAGGAGGTTCAGGGGGTCTAGGAGGTTCAGGGGGTCTAGGAGGTCTCGGAAGTCCAGGTGGTCCAGGTGGTTCAGGTGGTACAGGAGGTCCAGGAGGTCCAGGTGGTACAGGAGGTCCAAGTGGTACAGGAGGTTCAGGGGGTCTAGGAGGTTCAGGGGGTCTAGGAGGTCTCGGAGGTCCTGGTGGTCCAGGAGGTCCAGGTGGTCCGGGAGGCCCGGGAGGTCCATTTGGTCCAGGAGGTCCAGGTGGCCCAGGAGGTCCAGGTGGCCCAGGATGTCCAGGTGGTCCGGGAAGTCCGGGTGGTCCGGGAGGTCCATTTGGTCCAGGAGGTCCAGGTGGTCCAGGAGGTCCAGGAGGTTCAGGTGGTCCAGGAGGTCCAGGTGGACCAGGAGGTACAGGTGGTCCAGGAGGTCCAGGAGGTCCAGGTGGTCCAGGAGGTACAGGAGGTTCAGGTGGTCCAGGAGGTCCAGGTGGACCAGGATGTCCAGGTGGTCCGGGAGTTCCAGGTGGTCCGGGAGGTCCGGGAGGTCTAGGTGGTCCAGGAGGTCCAGGTGGACCAGGATGTCCAGGTGGTTCGGGAGGTCCAGGTGGTCCGGGAGGTCCGGGAGGTCCAGGTGGTCCAGGTGGTCCAGGAGGATCAGGGGTCTAGGAGGTCCAGGTCATTTTGATGTGACCTCTGATTTGTGTGTCACTTTGAGTTGACCTCTGACCTCTGGGTCTCTATGATTTAACCTCTTACCTGTGTGTCATTTTGATGTGACCTCTGACCTGTGGGTCACTTTGACGTGACCTTTGACCTGTGGGTCACTTTGATGTGACCTTTGACCTGTGAGTCAGCTGTTCTTCTCGTCCGGGGAATGTTTCTGGGTGAGTGAGCATGTGACTGTAGTTTAGTTCTGTCAGAATTTTGTCATTAAAAAAACTCTAAACAGTTTTTCAGTGAAAGTGATTCTAGTAAAAGAATCGTCAGTACAGCTCAATTTAAAACTTTTAATTTTCCAACTTAAACTGTTCAGGGATGAGGTGTTGGTGTTTTTGTGCAGCTGAAACTCTGAGGACCACTGTTCCCTGAAGGCATCATCACATATTTGTCTCTCCAACAACTCCGACTAACTTTTACTGAACGTGATGTAACACAACATCAACATAACAATCCTGAGAAAGTGGTTACACTGTGTAAAATGTAAATGTAATGTAAACTTTTTTCATCTCATAATTTTATTTTATTCACAATTGAACATAAACAACATTTAATTTTATAATTTCAAGAAAAATTATAATAGTTTTTTTTAAAATGTGAAGAGCAACCAGCTCTACAGCAATGTTAAAATCAAAGATAGAAAAGTGTTAATAGTTACTAAATCACAAGGTTAACAACAAATGTCTGTAAGTGGGCAGGAATGCAGTAAAGTCAGTCAGTGATCAGTCAGTGATCAGTCAGTGATCAGTCAGTGATCAGTCAGTGATCAGTCAGTGATCAGTCAGTGATCAGTCAGTGATCAGTCAGTGATCAGTCAGTGATCTCCCCTGAAAGAGTTTGTTCAAATGAATGGAGCCTTATCTGTGAGCTCTGCTCTGAGCTGCTCTCTGTCTGTGTTGGAGCTGGACCCCACCCTCACTGAGCCCGCCCCCACTGAGCCCCGCCCCCACTGGACCCCACCCTCACTGAGCCCCGCCCTCATTGAGCCCCGCTGCATGACTCAACGTTAGTAAAACAGTAAAAACCGTCTTTGAACATTGACACACATGCATTGATTTGTCTTTTGAATTTAACCTAATTAAAAAAGTAAATAGTCAAAATGAACAATGTTTTTATAAAAAAAAAAAAAAAAAAAAACAAACATCTCATGCTATATGAATAAATCACATAAATAATAAATCAAATGGGTTTTTTGGTCCTCAGTGTTGCTTTGCAGTTTTTGTCCCACTGTAAAAACTAATTGCAGACCAACTGACTAGCAGCCTTTCCAACAAGACCAGGACCAGGACATGGACATGGACCAGAGCCAAGACTAGGATCATGACCAGGACATGGACATGGACCAGAGCCAAGACTAGGATCATGACCAGGACATGGACATGGACCAGAGCCAAGACTAGGATCATGACCAGGACATGGACATGGACCAGAGCCAAGACTAGGATCATGACCAGGACATGGACATGGACCAGAGCCAAGACTAGGATCATGACCAGGTCAAGGACCAGGACCAGGACCAGGGCCAAGACCAGGATCATGACCAGGTCAAGGACCAGGACCAGGACCAGGGCCAAGACCAGGATCATGACCAGGTCAAGGACCAGGACCAGGACCAACCAATCCGAACATTATAAACAGCACTGATTGTGCTTCAGATGCAGTTATTGAAGAACTGGGCAGTTCCAGGGCTCAGTAGTTATACTCAACATATAGCAGCTAAAATCTATATGAACTCATAGAAAATAAATGCAGCAGAATACAGGGAACTGCAACAGCTTTATTCAGAGTTTCCAGAGGGTGCCCAAACCCTCAGCCCTTGTGCCTGACCATGTCTGCAAACCTTTATAAAATAGCTTTCATTTGGTGATGTGTGACCAGTTATTATTAATTTGAAAAAGACCAAAGGAATATTATATTTTTCTGGCTTGGGTTTGAAGTATTGTTGAATGACAACTGTGGAGAGCCTACAGAATCTCTCAACCTCAAGGCCTACCGTTACATTCAGGCAGACATGAGGAAGGGCTCCTTTTCCAAGGTTTGCCTAGGGCCCCAAATTTGCTAAGCCCGCCTTTGCCGTCCGCAGGTCTGTCTGAAGAGGCGCAGGCCGTCTGCTCCTGTAGGCTTCAGGACAGAGCTGGGTCTCAGGGCGACACACACACACTCAGAGAACCAATATTACTATTTCAGACTTAGCTGTTGTTTAAAGCTTGGCTCAGTCCTTAGAGATGTACTTTCAGCCTCAGCTCATCAGCGGCGGTATTTTTGTTGTAAACTTGGGAATTTTATTGAATCTGTTTTTACCTTTTCTTTTATTTGTTGGTTTGGGAAGATTGCAGGAGGAACCTTCACTGACCTTCAGGAAAGGGCACAGATTTTAAAAAGGGTCGACAGATCTCCTTTGACCCACGCCACCCTCTGTCCCGTCCCGCCGCAGATACACTGACTCCAAATGTAGGACGGATAGATCTAGAAACTCTTTTATCCTTGTTGCCAGTGGTATTTCTAATTGATTTATTTTTTACTATTGTGTGGTGTGTGTCTGTGTCCTGCTGCTGTGAAAACAAATCGTCCCCCGGGCATAATAAAGACTCCATGAACCTTGAACCTTGAAGCCACCCACCAACCCCAAATGAAGGGTGTGAAAAAGAAAAGTGGAGGGGAGGCTTGGTGTTGGGTGAACACTCACTTGGCAAATAAAAGAGCCAAGAAGAGCAACAAAAACAAGACCTAATAAATCTCTAAAAACAAAGTGAAGACCTCAAACCGCACACGCCTCGAGAAGCTATAAAACACCAGCCTGCTGATTGGCAGATGCAAGAACCCCACGAGTGACTACGGTCCTGTCCGAACATCACCCTGCTCTCGCCTGCTCAGGCTCCCTCCAGCACCGACTTGAGAAACACAGGCGGCCGTGACGGTGATAGAACGGACCGTGCTCACTCAGACTTTGAGCTCGAGCAATTACCAAAGCCTTGGTAGCATTAGCAAACGGTATACCTACATAAATAACCTTAAGCTGGAAAATGGATGTCAAGGTTCTGCTCAGTTCGGCAATAGCCAACCAAACTAGGATAGGTTAAGAACAAACCTGATACACGCTACACTGTCTCCTCCAGTCTTCTGCCAAGCTTTGTCTTGTTTAAATCCTTAAAATTAGTCCCTAAACTGTCTAATAAACTTTGGTTGTTGTCTGTGAGGTCACCTGGACCCCGACAGATCCCACCGTTAGCTGAATCGAGCAGAAAAGGTGGGACACCAAAGCCGGTCTGAGACTCTGGTCCCGAAGGCCGTATGTGAGCGTGCTCAGACAGCGAGGCAAGACCGAGAGCAGACTCAGGCTCAGCTGGAACAGGTGGAGCAGCAGGGTTTTACGGGCTTTATCCACCGAGGCTTTATCTGTGGAGGCAGAGCGAGCCACGATCGTGATGCCAATGAATGAAGAGACAATGATGAGTCCTGAGAAAAGAAACTGGATACAGGTGGAAGCCATCACGTACTTGTCAGAGCCGGGGGTTAAAGGCATGTCCACGTTGTTGCAAACATCAGGCATAGTGAGACTGGGCAAGTCTTGAAACGGGAACTGAAGGAGCAGCAGGACTCGAATGAGAATATCCACGCAGCTGAAGGCCCAGATGAGGAGGATGGAGAAGCCTGTGTTTTTTAGAGTCACAATGCTCGAGTATCTCAGCGGGAAACACACCGCGATGTAGCGCTCGATGGACATGACCGCTAACGTCAGCGGGGAGGTCTGTAAGACGAGGAAGGAGACCATGGTGAGGACCCCACACAGAGGGTACGAGATGACGACGTGTAAGACAGACATCAGATACAGAGTCTGGGCCTGGGCGAGGAGCACAGTGTCGGCAAAGACCAGGTTAAACAGCAGCAAATATCGTGGTGACTCTGAGAACAAAGGCTTACTGCGCAGAGTGAAAAGCATGGTCCCGTTAATAAAGAGGAACACACAGCACGGAGCGGAAGTGGCGGTTATGAAGAAGACTTTGGCTCCGATGGGGTTGTTGTAGGCTTTAGAAGAGAGGTTGGTGTCGGCAACAGAGTCCATCGCAGCAACTTGTGGGGCCTCAAATCATCTGAAAAACAAACATGTCATTAAACATATTTGCTACAAATGAATAATGATTGTTCTGGGCCGGTGCCATTTGGATCAAGTGGTGCAGGGGCCTCGATGACCCGATCTTTGGACATGGAACATCACCTGGGGGAAGGAACCTGAGCTTGTGCGGCAGATTCAGAGGCTGGATGACTGTGCTGGTCAAAGTTTGTCCAGAACAGACACTGTGTTCCAGCCTCAGGTCCATCAGTGGCTCCAGGACTCAGGAGGTTCATGAAGTTGTGGGTGTTTCTTCTGACATCAGGAGCTGGAAACAGGTCACTTCCTGGTGTGATGTGGATCCAATAGGTGAGGAAGATGAACAGACTCACACCAAAATGTTCTATTAGAATCTGGGAACTTTAGATTGTGTCTTTGTCAAAGATGTCTTCAACTCCTCTGTGTTCTCAAACTTGATTGTCGGTGCGTTTGCTCAGAGTTGTAGTCGTAAGGTCAGTAACACTGTTGTGTTGACAAGCCCAAACACGGATGGAAACACAGGACATAAGTGAGGCCCCCACTGAGCTGTGAGACTGAGGCAGCTGATCGGTACCGGCCGGCCAAAACGCCTGCAGCCTGGGTTCTGAATCCTTCAGTCAGACTCGAAGAGATTCAGACAGATTACCATATCCTTTACCAGATACAATCAAGAACCAGTGCCTATTGTCTTTGAGTCTTCAGCCTTTGAAGAGCTCCACGTCTTTTCCCACAGCTGGATCCAGACTGACGGACTGACCGACCCACACGACCGAGATGAGCTACTGTGGTTCTTGACTAGTTCTTATCCTTGTTTCATCAGAAGCTACAGCACCAGGGACTGCCCCAGTCCTCACCCATCACAACAATTTAAGGTCAAGGTCAGTGGCGGGCCGTGCATTTTACACGACTGCTCTCCAACATGAATTGAACCATTTCCTAATACAGTGCCACATTTATAGAAAACACTATACAATACAGAAACGTGGTATAACGGCTCCAACAGCTCCGCTGCTGACACCGGGCGGGCACATTCACCTGCCCCCATCTAATCCACAGCAGACCCCAAAGATCCTCAAAGTGAAGCCGAGCGGAGAGTGGCATAAGTGGCCAGAGCTGCTGCACCGAGAGCTGGATAAACTGTGGCCGTCGTAAAGTGCTCCGCCACAGGTTATAGCTCTTGAGTCGCCACATATCACAATATCAAATATCTAGTTGTATTTCATTTTTACAAAATCTATAAAAGCTGTTTTCTCACATCAAGACAGAAATCTGTTTTGTAAACGGACCCTAACACAATTCAACAAGTGTCCGTTCACTGCAGACACAGGAGCGTCACAAACATCGTCTGAAGCAGGAGCGTCGGTATTGAGCCAATAAAATAACAACAAATTAAATTAAACTATACCATCAACTATATTTAAACACAAAGTCCCTCCTCCTTATTTTCCTCAAGAAAAGTTCAAGTAATGTTGCACAGTTCAACTGAGTTTCAGTTCCAACATTAAATCCTTTTCGGTTGTCACAAAGACATCCGTGGCCTCCTTGTCTACAACGAGAAACTTAAAAAAAAAAAATCTATATAAAATAAGGCACATTACAAGAAATGTCTTATGTCATACTTTTGATTTGGACTTTTGGGAAGGAGGGTTTGGGGTGTGTATGTAAAAAGGTTCTCTCTTTAAGAGAAGAGCATTAACATCTGCTCTCAGAAAGAATTACATGTTCAATTACAAGATATTTCAAACTGGGATGTTGCTCACATTTTGTGATGTTGCTCATGGTTCTTGTCATTGCCGGCATTAACAGGGATTCTGCTGACAAGCTTTCTAACAACCTGTGATAGTAAGTATTCTACTCACTTCTCAGGCTTCAAGCAGTCTTTTCATTTTCAATTCAGAAGAGTGGGAGTAGTGCCCGTCTCGCAAAACTATCAAACTCTCACCAGGTTTTACTGTTCAAATCCAAGTAAAACCTGTTCAAATCATCTAAAACCTGTTCAACTACATGTTAAACCTCTTTAAATCCAACTAAAACCTGTTCAAATCCAAGTAAAACCTGTTCAAATCATCTAAAACCTGTTCAACTACATGTTAAACCTCTTTAAATCCAACTAAAACCTGTTCAAATCCAAGTAAAACTTGTTCAAATCATCTAAAACCTGTTCAACTACATGTTAAACCTCTTTAAATCCAACTAAAACCTGTTCAAATCCAAGTAAAACTTGTTCAAATCATCTAAAACCTGTTCAACTACATGTTAAACCTCTTTAAATCCAACTAAAACCTGTTCAAATCCAAGTAAAACCTGTTCAAATCCATCTAAAACCTGTTCTAAGTTCTGATCTGAGTTTTACAAAAATAAAAAACTCTGTGTTGTAATAATGTCATTAATAAATCTGTTTTTGTAAAAACATATCTTATGCTCAGTTGTTCCACAAATACTTCACTGAGACACCACTTCATCAAAAACACAAACCTGAACAGAAAGAGTCCCATCAGAAATCAGACTTCACAACTTGAACAGATGAAGAAATAAATAACCTTCTTTTATGGAGTTATATCAGACCTATTCTCCGTTTGTCTTTAGTGCTGCTTTACAATGTTTTCAGTCAAAGAGTGCTCTGTGCTATGACTCTTACTGTAGGACTCTGTTAGATTACTGACTCAAAGTTTGATTTAAAGTAAAAAGGTAAGGACAAACAGAAATGATAAAGATAATACCATCAGGTCCTGGAGCAGAGGCTGGTCTTGTGTCGAGGTCAGGTCTTGTCTGACGGGTCGCTCCCAAAGTGCACTGCTTTAAAACCACACGCATCATGTGACTTCATCAAACGGCGGCCATTTTGTCAAAGCCTCTCAGTCAGGCGTCTGTTTAAAGGCAGTTTCTTTGGCGACACAATTAGAGTTCATTCAGGGTCACTTTTTTATTTCTTCTCTGTAAGAAGGGTTTCATATGAATGTGTTCATGGACTGATACTTTTGTCTGAGACCAGAGAGTGTCAAGACCAGGTCCAGACTATGTGAGGTCAAGACTGAGTCAAGATCAAGACCAGTGTAGAGCCCAAGTCCAGTCTTAGACTAGGTCCAGACCCATGGAGGTCAGTGTTTGCCAACTTTCTGGTAACCCACCTGAGCCCCTGCAGAAGGGGTCTGTAGTCCTTCCCTTCGCCTCAACATGAGTAAACCTGAGGTCTAATCTCAGCCTCTGTTTCTGTCAATGATTACAGATAATTTCATTCTGAACCGTCAAACTTTTTATGGGACATTCTTCTGATGATGAGGATGATGATGAGGATGATGATGAGGATGAAGATGATGATGAGGATGAGGATGAAGATGATGATGAGGATGATGATTATGATGATGAGAATGATGATGATGATGATGAGGATGATGATGAGGATGATGAGGTGGAGGATGATGATGAGGATGATGATAATGATGATGATGATGAGGATGATGAGGAGGATGATGATGATGATGATGATGATGATGATGATGAGGAGGAGGAGGAGGAGGAGGAGGAGGATGATGATGAGGATGATGATGATGATGATGAAAATGATGATGATGATGAGGAGGATGATGATGATGATGATGATGAGGAGGAGGATGATGATGATGATGATGAAAATGATGATGATGAGGAGGAGGATGATGATGAGGATGATGATGATGATTATGATGATGAGGATGATGATGATGATGATGAAAATGATGATGATGAGGAGGAGGATGATGATGAGGATGATGATGATGATGAAAATGATGATGATGAGGAGGAGGATGATGATGAGGATGATGATGATGATGATGATTATGATGATGAGGATGATGATGATGATGATGAAAATGATGATGATGAGGAGGAGGATGATGATCAGGATGATGATGATGATGATGATGATGATGAGGATGATGAGGAGGAGGATGATGATGATGATGATGATGAAAATGATGATGATGAGGAGGAGGATGATGATGATGAGGATGATGATGATGATGATGATGATGATGATGATGATGATGATGAGGATGATGAGGAGGAGGATGATGATGATGATGATGAAAATGATGATGATGAGGAGGAGGATGATGATGAGGATGATGATGATGATGATAATGATGAGGATGATGATAATGATGATGAGAATGATGATGATGATGAGGAGGAGGAGGAGGAAGATAATGATGAGGAGGATGATGATGATGATGATGAGGATGATGATGATGATGATGATGATGATGATGAGGAGGAGGATGATGATGATGATGATGAAAATGATGATGATGAGGATGATGATGATGATAATGATGAGGATGATGATAATGATGAGGATGATGATAATGATGATGAGGATGATGATGATGATGAGGAGGAGGAGGAGGATGATGATGATGAGGATGATGATGATGATGATGAGGAGGAAGAGGATGATGATGATGAGGAGGATGATGATGATGATGATGATGAGGATGATGATGATGATGATGAGGATGATGAGGAGGATGATGATGATGATGATGATGAAAATGATGATGATGAGGAGGAGGATGATGATGAGGATGATGATGATGATGATAATGATGAGGATGATGATAATGATGAGGATGATGATAATGATGATGAGGATGATGATGATGATGATGATGAGGAGGAGGATGATGATGATGAGGATGATGATGATGATGAGGAGGAGGAGGAGGATGATGATGATGAGGAGGATGATGATGAAAATGATGATGATGATGAGGATGATGATAATGATGATGAGGATGATGATGATGATGATGATGATGATGATGATGATGATGATGATGATGATGATGATGATGATGATGATGATGATGATGATGATGATGATGATGATAATGATGATGATGGCTTTTTGTTTGTTCTGTTAAAAGTCATTATGTCAAGGCTTTGGTGTTCAGCTTTTGGCACTATTTACTGGAATATTATTCCTTCTGTTGGAGAAAGAACCAACAACTCTTGCATCACTGACGATAAAACTTTGAATTCCCAAACTTGAACTGTTTAGGGATGAGCTGTTTACGTTCCTCTGAGACATTAACAGAGGCACTACACTCCATTAATGAGACCAATGTGTGATGATGCCTTCAGGGGACAGCGGTCCTGAGAGTTTCACCTGCACAAAAACACAGCTCATCCCTGAACAGTTCCAGTTTGAGAATTAAAAGTTTTGAAGTGAGTTGAGCTGATGTAATTAAACAGAAAAGGCCTGAGTGAGAGTTTAGACCTGAATGATTGTTTCTACTCTCCTATAAAGATAACTCAGGCCAAAGGTCATTCCCAACATGTGTTTTTGGGGATTGTCCCTGCAGTGGTTTCAACAGAACAATGGGCCTGAATCATAAAAAACAAACAGCTCATGAAGTCCTGCCTCAACAAACCTGCAGCATATTTGTGTAAGAGAGACACTGAAGCGATTTGAGTTGTTTTGGGCGACACCTCATTAAGAGAAATAGTGATTGAGTTTTTAAAGCAGTCACGTGGTTTGCGCTTATGCCTCACGGCAAGAAGGTTGTGAGTTCAAAACCCGGCCGACTCAAAACATTCTCGGCTGACTCCGGTCTTTCTGTGAGAAGTCTGCATGTCCTCCATGTGTTACTGTGGGTTCAAAGACATGCATGTTCAGGTTAAAGTGTCCCTAGTGAATGAATGTGAGAGTGACCCTGCTACTAACTGGCCACTGGTCCAGGATGTACCCCGCCTCAGGCCCAAAGCTGCTGGGATAGGCTCCAGTCACCTGTGACCCCTAACGGGACTAAGCGGTAGAAAATGAATTTTAAAAAAACAAATCATTAACCTAAACCATGTGTTTTTGGTCTAGACCGGTCCTCCTCGATGGGCCCCTGGACGGATCGATCTTGGGCTCTCTGTGACCTGAGCTGTTCTTCAGAGGTCAGGTAGGTCACAAATCCTCCGAAATCTAGACTGGACCTGTTCTTACCCACGTGATCTAACCGGAACAATTCCACTGGGTGGACTGGGTGACTTGTGGGTCTCTGTGATGTGACCTTTGACCTGTGGGTTTCTGTGATGTGACCTCTGATCTGTTTCTTCTGTTTGGTTCAGTGTCACATGTTCCAATAACTGTAGTTTCAATATTAGAGCAAAAATCATGCGTTCGTTAGCTTTGTGTGTTCGTTAGCTTCATGTGTTCGTTAGCGTCATGTGTTCATTACTTTCATGTGTTTGTTAGCGTCATGTGTTCGTTAGCTTCATGTGTTCATTAGCTTCATGTGTTCATTACTTTCATGTGTTTGTTAGCGCCATGTGTTCGTTAGCTTCATGTGTTCATTACTTTCATGTGTTCGTTAGCGTCATGTGTTCATTACTTTCATGTGTTTGTTAGCGTCATGTGTTCGTTAGCTTCATGTGTTCGTTAGCTTCATGTGTTCATTACTTTCATGTGTTCGTTAGCGTCATGTGTTCATTACTTTCATGTGTTTGTTAGCGCCATGTGTTCGTTAGCTTCATGTGTTCATTACTTTCATGTGTTCGTTAGCGTCATGTGTTCATTACTTTCATGTGTTTGTTAGCGTCATGTGTTCGTTAGCTTCATGTGTTCGTTAGCTTCATGTGTTCATTACTTTCATGTGTTTGTTAGCGTCATGTGTTCGTTAGCTTCATGTGTTCATTACTTTCATGTGTTTGTTAGCGTCATGTGTTCATTACTTTCATGTGTTTGTTAGCGTCATGTGTTCGTTAGCTTCATGTGTTCGTTAGCTTCATGTGTTCATTACTTTCATGTGTTTGTTAGCGTCATGTGTTCGTTAGCTTCATGTGTTCATTACTTTCATGTGTTCGTTAGCGTCATGTGTTTGTTAGCGTCATGTGTTCATTACTTTCATGTGTTTGTTAGCGTCATGTGTTCGTTAGCTTCATGTGTTCATTACTTTCATGTGTTCGTTAGCGTCATGTGTTCGTTAGCTTCATGTGTTCATTACTTTCATGTGTTTGTTAGCGTCATGTGTTCGTTACTTTCATGTGTTCGTTAGCGTCATGTGTTTGTTAAGGCTGATTTATGCTTCTGCGTAGGGGGTACGCCGTAGTGTACGCCGTAGGCTACGCACGTAGGTGACGCCGTCGTGAGCATTTATACTTCTGCGTATGTCTGTTTTGCTCTGCAGTACACCGCCGAAACGCTAGTTGACGCGAGCGGGTTCCACTGTGTTTGAAACGACATTTCAGTCACCCCACGGAATTGTTTTTTTAATATATTTTTTCACCCCACGGAATTGTGCCAAGGCAAAACAACATTGTGTGTCGTGGTCAACCTGGTGTGTAACTTGTATTGGTGTAAAATATAATGCACCAATAAATGACATGAGGGATATTTTATTTTTTAAGTTTGTACTATACATACAAATGGTCGAACTATGTATAAGATAATGCACCATGTAAAGGTGCAATGGTCTATAATTGTTTACATTAAATAGATGCAAAAGAGCAAACTATACAAATAAAATAACTTTAAGATCTTAATGTACTGTAACCTTAACCATAAAATATACATACAGCAGGAACAAACATAATTGGTTCAAACTATTTACACAAATTGTTTGATGCAAAAGATAGTAAAAAAAACAGGTGCAATGGTCTTATATTGTAAATTAAAAACAGATGCAAAAGAGCAAACACAGACACATGTGCAACTATTAGTTAATGTTTATTTACAATAACCTTCACACATTTTTTGAAACAGCAGTATTTTTTTTTTAATAAAAAGTGTAAACCATATACAAATATGGGCATGACAGTGCAATGTATTAATGTGCAATGATCTACAATTATTATCAAAAATAGATGTAAAAGAGAAACTTCACAAATGATTCAAACTACAGTATAACCTGCATGAACTGGTGTGAACAGACAATAAATAAAAAGCTGAAGTGCAAACTATATACAAAAAACAACTAAAAAATCTAAAGTGCAAACTGCAGATACAGTGCATTTCCATATGCATTGCCTGCACTCTGTGGTCCTCCGCAGCATATCTGCAACAGTTTGTCCAAACCTGTCGCTCTCATCATTGCCTTGACACAGTCTCTGTTGAGCTCCACCCGCCGTTCCTCCAACCGAGCAACCTGCACTTGGACCCAGTCATCTTTTTCTTTTCTCTTTCTTTTTTGTGCCATACTTGGACTGTGGGACAGAAGAGATGACTGCGGGGACAGAAGAGATGGCTGCGGGGACAGAAGAGATGGCTGCGGGGACAGAAGAGATGGCTGCGGGGACAGAAGAGATGACTGTGGGGACAGAAGAGATGACTGTGGGGACAGAAGAGATGGCTGCGGGGACAGAAGAGATGGCTGCTGGGACAGAAGAGATGGCTGCGGGGACAGAAGAGAAGGCTGGTGATGGGGGCTCTACTCTACCACTTGGTAATCGGTCATCATCGCTGATGGCTGGAGGTCTCACGTCTGATAAACCAGTGGAGTTTGAGCTGGTATCAGTCCCATCCTGTGATTATGAAAAAAATAGCAAATAGTATAAGTTATACATAAAAGATGATGCATTCATTGGTAAATCATAGATAGATAGAGCTAAAATAACTGCATATTCATACATTGCAAATGCTAAATTGTTGCATTTGTATTTTCTGTAAGCCAAATAAAATTACAATCTATTATATTACATAAATACAACCCATTACATATAATTACAACCTATTACACATGCTTTTGGACTCACAGTTATATTATTTTTGCAAAAAAAATACCCATGTGGTAGCATTGCTAGTTAAGTCAGCTAACCGAAACACAATAGAGGTTCATAAAAGGACGTGCATTATTTACCTTATCGTCAAAGTTTGACTCCGTAAGCCGATGTTTGACATGAGGTGCCAGCCAAGATAGGAATATATAAAACGCTGGGATTGTTTTTCCTCCTGGATCCTCGCTCCTTGAGGCAAGTTTTTTACGGAGACGAACGTACTTGTCTCGAGAGTTCTTCCATCTCTTCGTGCACTCCGCTACATCTAAACCCACGTTGGATATGGCTGTATTTCCTCACTTCTTCAATTTATCGCTCGGTAACTTAGTCCATTTCCATGTTGGCTCTTCACTGAATTTCGGAATTTAAAAATGGCGGGCGGTCCAGAGAGCAG
Organism: Neodontobutis hainanensis; assembly: GCA_024349245.1. Classification (NCBI taxonomy): domain Eukaryota; kingdom Metazoa; phylum Chordata; class Actinopteri; order Gobiiformes; family Odontobutidae; genus Neodontobutis; species Neodontobutis hainanensis. Next base: position 1,835 of record JALDNG010003628.1, on the reverse strand, counting down.
AAGACCATTCCGGAAATGCGTAGGAGGAAACGTGATACTATCCAAGCCGACCAATCACAGATCTTACGGTCCGCGTCGTCGCGACGCGTAGTTACATTTTGGAGGAGGTGCGCGTCAGGCTACGGCGTAGGGTACGGCGTAGGGTACACGTCACTGCGTATGCTACGCCGTAGCTTCGACGCGCACCCTACGCAGAAGCATAAATCAGCCTTTAGCGTCATGTGTTCATTACTTTCATGTGTTTGTTAGCGTCATGTGTTCGTTAGCTTCATGTTAGCGCGGTGCTTCTCAGTAAAACCACCGACTGACATGGCTCAACACAGATCCGGTCAAAGGAGAGTCTGGGAAATAGCTCTGATTACGTGAGCCCAACAACATCGGGTTTAAACCGGGTCTAAACTGGGACTATATAAATAACAAAAAATAAATTAATAAATAAATAAATAAATGGTAATGTTTTATCTAAAAGAGGGCGGGCTTTAAGTGACTAAGTGAAAACTGGTCTTGTTGCTGTACTTTTCTCATCTTGGTTTAATTTGTTCTGTATGATGGCCTGGATGAATGAGAGCCTCTATCACAAACCTGGACCTGACGGCCATCATCCGAGGCAGGTGTTGTTGTTGTGTTCAGCCCCTCAAGACTCTCATCCAATATTCAGAGCTGATGAATTATTAATGTTGTTTCTGAAAAAATACTGAAGAAAAATACAATGGATTTACCAGGTCTAAACCATGTCAAAACTAGGTCTAAACCAGGACTAAACCAGGTCTAAACCATGTCAAAACTAGGTCTAAACCAGGACTAAACCAGGTCTAAACCATGTCAAAACTAGGTCTAAACCAGGTCTAAACCAGGTCTAAACCAGGTCTAAACCAGGTCTAAAACAGGTCTAAACCAGGTCTAAGCCAGGTCTAAACTATGACTAAACCAGGTCTAAACCAGGACTAAAGCAGGTCTAAACTAGGCCTAAAGCAGGTCTAAAGCAGGTCTAAACCAGGACTAAAGCAGGTCTAAACTAGGCCTAAAGCAGGTCTAAAGCAGGTCTAAACCAGGTCTAAAGCAGGTCTAAACCATGTCTAAACCATGTCAAAACTAGGTCTAAACCAGGTCTAAACCAGGTCTAAACCAGGTCTAAACCAGGTCTAAACCAGGTCTAAACCAGGTCTAAAGCAGGTCTAAACCAGGTCTAAACCAGGTCTAAACCAGGTCTAAACCAGGTCTAAAGCAGGTCTAAACCAGGTCTAAGCCAGGTCTAAACTATGACTAAACCAGGTCTAAAGCAGGTCTAAACCAGGTCTAAACCAGGTCAAAACTAGGTCTAAACCAGGTCTAAACCAGGTCTAAACTATGACTAAACCAGGTCTTAACCAGGTCTAAAACAGGTCTAAACCTGGTCTAAACCAGGTCTAAACTATGACTAAACCAGGTCTAAACCAGGTCTAAGCCAGGTCTAAACTATGACTAAACCAGGTCTAAACCAGGACTAAAGCAGGTCTCAACTAGGCCTAAACCAGGTCTAAACCAGGTCTAAACCAGGTCTAAACTATGACTAAACCAGGTCTAAACCAGGTCTAAACCAGGTCTAAACACCAGGTCTAAGCCAGGTCTAAACCAGGACTAAACCAGGACTAAACCAAATCTAAACTAGATCTAAACCAGGACTAAACCAGATCTAAACCAGATCTAAACCAGATCTAAACCAGGTCTAAACCAGGTCTAAATCAGATCTAAACCAGATCTAAACCAGGTCTAAACAGGGTCTAAACCAGGACTAAACCAGGACTAAACCAGATCTAAACCAGATCTAAACCAGGTCTAAACCAGGTCTAAATCAG
>JALDNG010003627.1:0-25060 GCA_024349245.1 Neodontobutis hainanensis | reverse complement strand
TGAAAACACAATGAGTTGAATCTTTTGGCGTAAGGGGTGCGATTTAGGTGGTCGCGCCTTTCACCCCACGTGACTGACTTCCTGTTGAGTTGCAATCTACTGAGTTCAAATAAATACCAAATGTTCTAAAACACTGTATAGGGTTTTTAATTCTTTAATCAGTTAATTTAAACATCTTTGATAATTAAGCTGTTATAGAACGTAATACCGTTATAGAATATAAAAAATAACTTCAGTTACTTTGCTGAGTAACTGAGTTACTTTTACAATGTGGTAACTGAGTTACTAACTCGGTTACTTTTTGGGAGAACTAATTTGTAACTATAACTAATTACTTTTTTGAAGTAAGATGACCAACACTGTTCACAAATAAACTTATCCAGGTGTTAGAATGGCCAAGTCAAAGTCCAGGCCTGAATCCAATCGAGAATGTGTGGAAAGAACTGAAAACTGCTGTTAACAAATGCTCTCCATCCAACCTCACTGAGCTCGAGATGTTTTGCAAGGAGGAATGGGTTTTTGCAGCTTGATGTGCTCTTGATTTGCAAAACTGATAAAGACATACCCCAAGCTGTAATTGCAGCAAAAGGTGGTGCTACAAAGTATTAACTTGTTTGAAACATTCAATAAATTTTGTTTATATGTGTGTGTGTATGTTACAGAATAATAGTAGTCTACAGTATTGATCAAAATAATAGCAGTACAATGTGACTAATCAGAAATATTTTTAAGTGGCAAGCAAGTTACTAGTAGGTGCAGTAGATTTTCGGAAAAGAAACAAGACCCAGCATTCATGATATGTACTCTCTTAAGGCTGTGCAATTGGGCATTTAGTTGAAAGCAGTGTGTTTAAAAAAAATAGCAGTGTAGCATTCAATCACTGAGGTTATCAATTTTGTGAAAAAAAAACCAACAGGTGTGAATCAGGTTGTTCAGCTAAAATGATCTCCGATGCCCTAAAATGTAGAGCAAAACCAGTGAGACATGGAAGAAAAAAATAGTTGTTTCAACAAGACAATGACCCCAAACACGCGAGCAAATTCTTACACATCCACATCCAAGATGACGGCGCGAGCAAATTACGAGGCCCAGGGTCTCGCCAAATTCTGCAATTCTGCGGTAGTTATCTTGCTAATCTCGGGCCTGTTCGCAGAACAGCAGTGCCTTAACATTGTTCACCCGATGTGAGCCTTTGGACACTTGTTTGCGAATTCCAGACAGTTTTTACAAACTTAAACTCCTTCCTCAGATCGCCAGTACACCCAAGGCTATTCACTCTACCCGGCCGGGCGGTAGTGCTGCAGGCGGCTTCGAGATTGTAAACAAAGGCGGGGATATAAGCCAAAGCTAACACCACACAGGCTCTCTTTACCTAGCATTTTCCTCCCTAATGCAAGAGCACCGGTGAACAAAATGGAGGAGATTCGACTTGGCATCACTTACAGCAAGAGACTGTTGAACTGTAATGTTTCTTTATGGAAACTATTGAGTTAGCGGGATTCCACACACGTCGGGTGGATAGAACACTAGATGGCGCCAGTAAAACCAGAGGTCGTGTATTGTGCATTTACATTAACAAAGCTTGGTCCACAAACTCTGTTATTGTCAGGAGTAATTTTTCAGCCAACCTTGAGTTTCTCATGGTTAGATGAAGACTGTTTTATCTACCGCGGGAGTTCACTTCGAACATTATAACGGCAGCCTGTATTCCCCCGGATGCTGATGCCAAGCTTGCTATGAAAGAACTTCTCGCAGCCATTAGTTAACAACAGACCGCTCACCCAGAAGTTGTTTATTATTGCGGGTGATTTTAATCACTCAAACCTAAAGGTAGTTCTTTCCAACTTTCACCAGCATGTTTCCTGTCACACCAGAGGAAACAAAATCATAAACCTTGTTTACACAAACATGGCTGGAGCTTACCTTGCAACCCTTCTCCCCCACCTAGGACAGTCAGATCACCTTTCTTTGTTCCTCACCCCCAAATATGCACCCCTCATCAATCGTGTTAAGTAAGGACTATCAAATTGTGTCCTGCAGAGGCAGATTTCACACTCCAGGAAAGGTTTCTACACACAGACTGGAGTACATTTGCTTTTTTGGCCACCAGTAGCTCTAACACTGACATCGACTGCTACACCTCCTCCACCATAGACAATGTTACAACTCAGAAGCTGATCACTACATACCCAAATCAGAAGCCATGGATGAACAAGGAGGTGCACCTCCTGTTGAAGGCACGCAATACTGCCTTCAGATCAGGATTCACAGGCCTACAGCACATCCAGAGCTGATCTGAAGAGGGGCATTAAAGAGCACTACCCACTGTGCTACAGCACTAGGCGGCATTAGCACAGTGGGTAGTGCGGCCGCCCTTCGACCGGCGGGTGGGTGGTTTGATCCCGCCGAAACATCCCAAAACATCATAATATCTCGCTCTCCCTACATACTGTCGTTGTGTCCTTGGGCAAGACACTTAACCTACATAGCCTCCAGTGATGTTCTGTAACACTGGTAGAAAGTTTAATGTGGTTACTACAGTAGGTGGAAAAGGACTATATAAAAATAAATATTATTATTATTACAAGCCAACCCTCAACGCATGTGGCAGGGCATCCAGGCCATCAGTGACATGTCTCTGGCATGTGCTGAGCAGCTCACTGGGGTTTATAGCTCACCATGTCTATCATTATATATACCCATTTTATCATTTCTGTTTATAGCAATAGCCATCTGTATATTATTGTATATTATTTACATACATAATTACCTGGTGTCTGAGCACAATTGACACTTTTTTCCCCCATATGTTATTGGAATTTTTATATCCATATATTTAACCAGAGAGACACGGAGACCGATTTATAATTTAACAAGCAATGCCCAGGTTTTAATCCTTGCAAGGAGAAGCAAAGCAGACACAGTACAATTTTACAGCGGCAGGTTTGCTTAAAGATGTAAACATAACATGAGATTATAAACCCACAGTGACGGCCTTGTTGAGAGGCGGTCACAATGGTCCAGGTGCAAGTCCTGTGACAAGCCATGTCTCACCCTAGTCATGTCTACTCCATGCTTGGATTAGCATGAAGGACATGACATGAATTTGACATGACCTGAAGAGAACTATAAGCCCCCAGTAACAATAAACATTAAAATTAAAATTTCTTATAACACCATAAGAAGGGTGCACCGGGAGAACCCATTTGCCCTGGCGGGACCTCAGCAGCAGGCTACACATGGGACGCCTAGAACAGCTGGCAAGTTCTGTATTTAGAAGCCCTGTACGTTGAGGATGTTGAGGATATATTTCTGTTTGAATTTGTGATAGTTCCTGCTAATTGGTCTGGGGACTGCTTTAAACTATTGCAAAATTGGTAAGACAGCTGCCTTTAAATCTACCCAGCCGCTGTCTGTTTAAATTAAACAGTGCTTCTGTGATGTGAGTGACAAGCTGAATGTATTACAGTAGGTTGATGCACAGTCTGAGGATCTGATTCGTGTAATCTCAGCCTGGATTGAGTACACGGTGAAAAGAGTGGATATGATCGAGAGTCAGATTTGTCAGCTGCTTGCGGTATTATGGGTCTGACCACAAAGCTGGATGAAACATCAAAGTTACTTCACGGAACAGACGCACACACCTGACGCTGAGAACCAGAATTGAATTGATTGACTATGATTTGGATAAATTACCAAAGATCAACATGGATTAATCACAACTCCTGTCTCCTTTACCTATGCCCCTAGTCCCTTCTCTCGATTAGAAGCCTGGCCAGCAGCTGGGGTCTTATCTTGCCCGTACTCCCTGTACTGTCATCAAGGACAAGCCCGTAGTTAACCACGTGTGTTGCAATCCCATTGTTGTTTGATGTCTGATATGTTACGTATGTTGTAACAGCTACTGTAGTTGCAACTATGTATGTTATGTTTTAACTACAACTGTAGTTATGTCTGTTATGTTTGTAAAATGCCTCATTTAATTTTCCTGAAGATCTAGATGGCGGCGTGAGGAAATACCGAGGCACAAGGTCTCTCCTAAACTGCATTTTGTTGCATTGTACTTGTACATGTGTAATGACAATAAATTTAATCTAATATAATCTAAAGTCTTGGTTCCAAACCAACAAAATTAATGTTATGGAGTGGCCAGCCCAATCCCTGGACCTTTATCCAATTGAGAATTTGTGGGGAGATATCAAAAATTCTGTTTCTGAAACAAAACCAAGAAATGTAAATGAATTGTGGAATGTTGTTAAAATAATCATGGAGTGGAATAACAGCTAAGAGGTTCCACAATTTGGTTGACTCCATGCCACACAGATGTGAAGCAGTTTAAAAAACTGTGGTCATAAAACTAAATATTAGTTTAGGATTCACAGGATTGCTAAATCCTTATAATAATCTTTATTTTTATATAGCGCTTTTTCCACCTACTGTAGTAGGCACTCAAAGCGCTTTACATACATTAAGTTATTTACCAGTGTTACAGAACATCACTGGAGGCAATGAAGGTTAAGTGCCTTGCACAATGGCAGTATGCGGGGGAGAGCGGGATGTTATGATGTTTTGGGATGTTTCGAGCGGGGATCGATCCGCCCACCTGCTGGTCAAAGGACAGCCGCTCTACCCACTGAGCTATACTGCCGCCCACTTGAAACAAAAATGTTTGTACTAAATAGTTTTGAGTTTGTACAGTCAACGGCAGAGACTGCTATTTTTTTGAACACACCCCTTTCAACTAATTGCCCAATTGCACAGCTGGGTCTTGTTTTTTTTATTCTGAGACTCTACTTCACCTACTGGTAACGTGTTTGCCACTTAGCAATAAAAAAATATACTAAAAACCTGTATTATTCTGGTTAGTCATATTGTACTGCTATTATTTTGAACATTACTGTATATGATCATTGTAGTCATCATAATTACAATAAAAATATTTTTCATTCTGTGTGTACTGAATGTATATGAAATGAATGTACCACTTTTTGATTTGAACTTTTTTTGCTCTTCTTGAAATAGAATTTGCTGCCATCCTGTACATCTGGGGAGGCCCAAATATCAGTCAGGCACAACTAAATCTTCTTTAAGAAAGTAGATCAGTTTTATGTAGAAGTTGGTAATAATTAATGACCACAAATATTACTTGGTACTTATCTATATAAACTCTTTATAACGTTTGCATAACTTTTATTTTGTCTTTGACCCTGAGATTTTCTCAGATTAGGACAGATTGTCATGATAGAGGACTTGATTGCAGCCAGTTCTGCAACATGCAGCAAAATGGCAAAAAAAATAAAAGGACATCTGTGTGACAGTGGTTGAAAATGGAGGAATAAGGAGTAGCCGCCCGTTGGGCAGTCAATTTGATTGGTTAATGTTGCGATAGTCTTTTATTTCTCTACATTTGATTGGTTAATTTGTTACAGAGTCTTTCCTACTCTGGGCAATTTTTTTCATAGTCCATAGCAGCTCACCAAGCTTCAATGTGACATGCAGAAAGACAAAAGAGACTATGTGCCCACCTTTTTAAATAATACATAGCACATACTATTACTTGCATATAATTCCTGGATAGATTAGGCATATATTAGTAATAGTGACTGTATATATATTTTTTCCCTATACATAGTTTTTATTAGGAAGGGTGGCGCCCTATTGGCCTTTATAGGCTAGTCGTCACTAAAAGTGTCCCTTTTAAAGTGATAATGTTTTAATGATTTCTTTTCCTGCAATAATATTGACCATGTTACTAAATGTCAAAAAAGTTATTCTCATCAGGTTTTGTCTGCTGATGAAACAGCATTGCATTACAAGCATTGGCAATATTTATTTGCGGTTCACTTTGTTTCCCTTTTCTCTGTTTCTCTGTTTCTCTGTGTCTTTTTTATGCAGTTTAACAGCAATTATCCAGAGCTGGAATAGACACTTTCTTTGTAAGATTGACTGTTGACAAGCTGTGTAGGGCAATTTGCGCTGAACATTCTCATCTATTCATATTTATTTACAGATTGTTTTATTACAGGATGTATTTGATAAGGCAGGGTTAAAAAGGGGGAAAATGCCTATTGTTTTTATACTAGCAGTACGCAACAAAAACAGGTCAGTGGAGTTTTTCTCATTAGAATGGGCTTTTTATTTACACATTGCTGCATATTTCCTCCCTGCAAGGACCACTGACCTCATTCTGACCTTTTGTGTGGGTCATTGTTGCTTTGAATGCATGGCCACTCTGATGGGTAACATGTACCATGTGGGGGGTGTTCAAGGTAGTGATGGGAAGATCGGATCATTTTACTGACTCAGTTCTTTAAAGGCTGATTTATGCTTCTGCATCGGGTGTATGCCGTAGTGTACGGCGTAGACTACGCACGTAGGCGACGCCGTCGTGAGCATTTATACCTCTGCGTATGTCTGTTTTGCTCTGCAGTACACCGCCGAAACGCTAGTTGACGCGAGCGGTTCCACTGTGTTTGAAACGACATTTCAGTCACCCCACGGAATTGTGCCATGGCAAAACAACACTGTGTCGTGGTCAATCTGGTGTGTAACTTGTATTGGTGTAAAATATAATGCACCAATAAATGACATGAGGATATTTTATATTTTTTAAGTTTGTACTATACATACAAATGGTTGAACTATGTATAAAATAATGCACCATGTAAAGATGCAATGGTCTATAATTGTTTACATTAAATAGATGCAAAAGAGCAAACTATACAAATAAATTAACTGTAAGAGCTTAATGTACTGTAACCTTAATCATAAAATATGCATACAGCAGGAACCAACATAACTGGTTCAAACTATATACACAAATTGTTTGATGCAAAAGATAGTAAAAACAGGTGCAATGGTCTTAATTGTAAATTAAAAACAGATGCAAAAGAGCAAACACAGACACATGTGCAACTATTAGTTAATGTTTATTTACAATAACCTTCACACATTTTTGAAACAGCAGTATTTTTTCAAATAAAAGTGTAAACCATATACAAATATGGGCAAGACAGTGCAATGTATTAATGTGCAATGATCTACAATTATTATCAAAAATAGATGTAAAAGAGAAACTTCACAAATGATTCAAACTACAGTATAACCTGCATGAATTGGTGTGAACAGACAATAAATAAAAAGCTGAAGTGCAAACTATATACAAAAAATAACTAAAAAGCTAAAGTGCAAACTGCAGATACAGTGCATTTTCATATGCATTGCCTGCGCTCTGTGGTGCTCCGGCACCCTCCGCAGCAGATCTGCAACAGTTTGTCCAAACCTGTCGCTCTCATCATTGCCTTGACACAGTCTCTGTTGAGCTCCACCCGCCGTTCCTCCAACTGAGCCTTCAACCGAGCAACCTGCACTTGGACCCAGTCATCTTTTTCTTTTCTCTTCCTTTTTTGTGCCATTCCTGGACTGGGGACAGAAGAGATGACTGCGGGGACAGAAGAGGCGACTGCGGGGACAGAAGAGACGGCTGCGGGGACAGAAGAGACGGCTGCGGGGACAGAAGAGATGACTGGGGGACAGAAGAGATTGCTGGTGATGGGGGCTACCACTTGGTAATTGGTCATCATCGCTGTTGGCTGGAGGTCTCACATCCGATAAACCAGTGGAGTTTGAGCTGGTATCAGTCCCATCCTGTGAATATGAAAAAAATAGCAAATAGTATAAGTTATACATAAAAGATGATGCATTCATTGGTAAATCATAGATAGATAGAGCTATAATAACTGCAAATTCATACATTGCTTATGCTAAATTGTTGCATTTGTATTTTCTGTAAGCCAAATAAAATTACAATCTATTATATTACATAAATACAACCCATTACATATAATTACAACCTATTACACATGCTTTTGGACTCACAGGTATATTATTTTTGCAAAAAATACCCATGTGGTAGCGTTGCTAGGTTAGCTAACGAAACACAATAGAAGTACATAAAAGGGCGTACATTATTTACCTTATCGTCAAAGTTTGACTCCGTAAGCCGATGTTTAACATGAGGTGCCAGCCAAGATAGGAATATATAAAACGCTGGGATTGTCTTTCCTCCTGGATCCCCGCTCCTTGAGGCAAGTTTTTTACGGAGACGAACGTACTTGTCTCGAGAGTTCTTCCAACTCTTTATGCACTCCGCTACATCTAAACCCACGTTGGAGAAGGCTGTATTTCCTCACTTCTTCAATTTATCGCTCGGTAACTTAGTCCATTTCCATGTTGGCTCTTCACTGGATTTCGGAATTTAAAAATGGCGGGCGGTACAGAGCGCAGAAGACCATTCCGGAAATGCGTAGGACGAAACGTGATACTACCAAGCCGACCAATCACAGATCTTACGGTCCGCGTCGTCGCGACGCGTAGTTACATTTTGGAGGAGGTGCGCGTCAGGCTATGGCGTAGGGTACGGCGTAGGGTACACGTCACTGCGTATGCTACGCCGTAGCTTCGACGCGCACCCTACGCAGAAGCATAAATCAGCCTTAAGTCTCGTTCAGCAAAATGAACAAATCTTTTTTCAAGTCATTTCGTTCATTTCAGCAAAATCTAGTTAAAATGTTACATGTTAAATTTTTCTACACATTTAGTACTTTTGGAATAAAAACTATAAGCTAATGCAGCCATGGCCAATAAATAAATTATAAATGCATTGCAGGTCGCTTCAGGCAGAGAGTTTTACTCAACTCTTAATCAAAATCGTTTTTTCTTTTGTCAGTTCATATTTAGCTAATCACGTCTGTTCCCTGGAAAGTTTAGCTCACCTCTCGTGTCTTTGAGCCGTTAGTTCTGTCAACATGTCTGCTCTGGGCCGCGACAGCCTCATGTAGTTGTTAGCTAGCTGTAGCTAATACATCCGTCCGTCCGGAAACAGGAAGGAGTCGTTCATCTCCCGAGTCTCTGAGTCGTTTGTTCATCAAGTCCCAGCCTATACTTAAAGGCTGATTTATGCTTCTGCGTAGGGGAAGTACGCCGTGAGTGTACGCCGTAGGCTACGCACGTAGGCGACGCCGTCATGAGCATTTATACCTCTGCGTATGTCTGTTTTGCTCTGCAGTACACCGCCGAAACGCTAGTTGACGCGAGCGGGTTCCACTATGTTTGAAACGACTTTTCAGTCACGCCACGGAGTTGTGCCATTATGTGTGCCATGGCAAAACAACAGTGTGTGTCGTGGTCAACCTGGTGTGTAACTTGTATTGGTGTAAAATATAATGCACCAATAAATGGCATGAGGAATATTTTATTTTTTTTAAGTTTGTACTATACATACAAATGATCGAACTATGTATAAGATAATGCACCATGTAAAGGTGCAATGGTCTATAATTGTTTACATTAAATAAATGCAAAAGAGCAAACTATACAAATAAATTAACTGTAAGTTCTTAGTACTTAAGTACTTAATTTACTGTAACCTTAACCATAAATTATGCATACAGCAGGAACCAACATAATTGGTTCAAACTATATACACAATTGTTTGATGCAAAAGATAGTAAAAAACAGGTGCAAAAGTCTTGAATTGTAAATTAAAAAAAGATGCAAAAGAGCAAACACAGACACATGTGCAACTATTAGTTAATGTTTATTTGCAATAACCTTCACACATTTTTTGAAACAGTATTTTTGTATTTTTTTTAATAAACAGTGTAAAGTACATACAAATATGCAATGTATTAATGTGCAATGATCTACAATTATTATCAAAAATAGATGTAAAAGAGAAACATCACAAATTAAGCAAACTACTGTATAACCTGATTGAATTGGTGTGAACAGACAATAAATAAAAAAGCTGAAATGCAAACTATATACAAAAAAATAACTAAAAAAATCAAAAGTGCAAACTGCAGATACAGTGCATTTCTATAAGCATTGCCTGCGCTCTGTGGTGCTCGGGACCCTCCGCAGCAGATCTGCAACAGTTTGTCCAAACCGGTCGCTCTAATCATGGCCTTGACACAGTCTCTGTTGAGCTCCACCCGCCGTTCCTCCAACTGAGCCTCCAACCGAGCAACCTGCACTTGGACCCAGTCATCTTTTTCTTTTCTCTTCCTTTTTTGTGCCATTCTTGGACTGGGGGACAGAAGAGATGACTGCATGGACATAAGAGATGGCTGTGGGACAGAAGAGATGGCTGCGGGGACAGAAGAGATGGCTGCGGGGAAAGAAGAGATGGCTGCGGGGACAGAAGAGATGGCTGCGGGGACAGAAGAGATGGCTGATGATGGGGGCTCTACCAGTTGGTAATCAGTCATCATCGCTGATGGCTGGAGGTCTCACATCCGATAAACCAGTAGAGTTTGAGCTGGTATCAGTCCCATCCTGTGATTATGAAAAAAATAGCAGATAGTATAAGTTATACATAAAAGATGATGCATTCAGTGTTAAGTCATAGCTAGATAGAGCTATAATAACTGCATATTCATACATTGCAAATGCTAAATTGTTGCATTTGTATTTTCTGTAAGCCAAATAAAATTACAATCTATTATATTACATAAATACAACCCATTACATATAATTACAACCTATTACACATGCTTTTGGGCTCACAGGTATATTATTTCTGCAAAAAAAGCAATACCCCATGTGGTAGCATTGCTAGTTAAGTTAGCTAACGGGAACCCAAGAGATGTACATAAAAGGACGTGCATTATTTACCTTATCGTCAAAGTTTGACTCCGTGGCGATGTTTGACATGAGGTGCCAGCCAAGAGTGGAATATATAAAACACTGGGATTGTTTTTCCTCCTGGATCCCGCTCCTTGAGGCAAGTTTTTACAAAGACGAACGCACTTGTCTCGAGAGTTCTTCCATCTCTTCGTGCACTCCGCTACATCTAAACCCACGTTGGAGAAGGCTGTATTTCCTCACTTCTTCAATTAATCGCTCGGTAACTTAGTCCATTTCCATGTTGGCTCTTCACTGAATTTCGAATTTAAAAATGGCGGGCTGTCCAGAGTATAGTATCCGGAAATGCGTAGGAGGAAACGTGATACTACCAAGCCGACCAATCACAGATCTTACGGTCCGCGTCGTCGCGGCGGCGTAGTTACATTTTTGAGGAGGTGCGCGTCAGGCTACGGCGTAGGGTACACGTCACTGCGTATGCTACGCCGTGGCTTCGACGCCGCACCCTACGCAGAAGCATAAATCAGCCTTAAGGCTATACAGTTACTGAAAACAGAAAGGATTTGTTCATCCCCGAGTCTTTGAGTCGTTCATCCCCCGAGTCTTTGAGTCGTTCATCCCCGAGTCTTTGAGTAGTTCATCCCCGAGTCTTTGAGTAGTTCATCCCCGAGTCTTTGAGTCGTTCATCCCCGAGTCTCTGAGTCGTTCATTCAAGTCCCGTAGGCTGAATGCAGAAACAGAAGGATTCGTTCATCTCTTGACTCAGTCTTGGTCTGAGTCTCGTTCTTTTGTCACGCATTGGATACAGAAATAAGTTGATACATACAAATATTTCACATAACTGTATAGACAAACGCAAATTATATATATTTAAAAATTTTTTATTCTTAAAGTTACGTGATGCGTTTCTGGCCTCAAATTGTAGTTTTATATTTTTCTTATCCGGGGAAATCACTAATAAAGCAAAGATTGACACTTTGAAGTGGATTCTAATCTTAGGTAAATACCATAGCCATATCAATCATCACAGTCATATTATACAAATATGGGAAATATATTTACTTAGGACTGTTTTGGATCAGCTGTATTTTTATTTCTAATTATATATTGTCACGTGACAAAAGAACGAGACTCAGACCCGAAGACTGACTCAAGAAATGAACAAATCCTTCAGTTCCTGCGTTCAGCCTACGAGGACTTGAATGAACGATTCAGAGACTCGGAGATGAACGACTTCTTTCTGTTTCCTGTATGGCAATGCGCATGCGGGTCCACACAAAAGTGAACGACTCGCTCTCTGTGATGACTGGTTGTTCCCGAGTCATTTTAAAGACTTGTTCAAAAAGAACGAATCGTTCATAAACGACTCATCACTAGTTCAAGGTGACATACCTTTGTTTCCCGCTGGAGTAAATGCATGATTCGCCCTGTACCCTCTACCCAGCTTTGGGGTGTCGGTCTAAAGTTCAAAGTTCAAAGTTTCTTTATTGTCCCTCTTAGGGAAATTCATTTCGCAGCATCATGCTCCTTAAAAAACATACAACATAGAATTACACTTCAACAACTCAAGAGCAGGATCAAGAATGGAAATCACTAAAAACCAAGATAAAAATGTGCAAAATGGAATTAAAACATGAATAAAAACATTGTGCAAACAAGCAATTATTGTTGTGCAAAATGATTATAAAGTACTAGGTGCCATTTAAGTGCCTCACAGCTGTCGGTAAAAACGACATATTTAATCTTTTAGTCCTACAGCCCAGAGCTCTGTAGCGCCGGCCGGAGGGCAGCAGCTCAAACTCCTCTGAGGGGATGGTCTTGGGACTGCGCTATAGCACCAGCCTTCCTCTGCACCTGTCGGCTGTAAATGTCCTTCAGCTGAGCCTGACTCCTCCCGAAATCTTACTGGCCACTTTAACCAGACTACCCAGTCTGTTTTTGTTGGTCAGGGAGAGGCTTCCAAACCAGGCAGCAATACAGAAGGATAAAACCGATTCAATAAAAGCACGATAAAACAGTGTCATCATTTCAGTGGATACATTAAAACTGTTCATCTTCCTCAGGAAGTACAATCGTTGTTGGACTTTTTTAGAAACAGCATCCACCCAAGGCTCAAAACACAGTTTATTGTCCAGAATGACTCCGAGATATTTGTAGCTGTCGACCAGTTCAATGTCTGTGTTCTTGATGACAGTGGCTCTGGGGCAAGGTGGTGATTTGCGGAAGTTTATTTTAATTTCCTTTGTTTTTAACACATTCATATGTAAAAATGAACGGTCACACCACTGAACAAAGTCATTAAGGACTGGCCCATGGTCCTGTTCATCCCCTCTGAGCAGGCTGATGATAACAGAGTCATCTGCAAACTTTAAAATGTGTCTATCCTTGTACACACTGTGACACTGGTTTGTGTACAGAATGTACAGAAGAGGGGAGAGACAGCAGCCCTGGGGTGAACCAGTAGAGGCATAGAGCACATCAGATAAAATACCATTCACTCTAACACACTGAGGTCTGTCTAATAAAAAGTCCAATATCCAACCAACCAAGTTAAAATCAAGGTTAAAATCAGCCATTTCAGTCTACAGTCTGGAACGGTCTGATCTGTTTATATTGACGCAAAATGGCAGCGTTGTTGCAGAGAAATAGAACTGCTGTGTAGCGCTGCCATGATGACTACATTTTGTTGTGTGATATATTGCACCAGAATTAAATGCAATAAATGATATTTTGCAATATTAAAAGCAATGTATGCTGCAGTGTTTCCTTAACATGACCCATTATAGAAGTGGTTGAGCATAGAGAGGTAAAAGTAATAATTCATCTAACATAGTCTACAATAACCAAATGTGTTTTATTTTTTCTGCTTATAAGCTGAATTTAAGCTGATCTTTTCTGCCTATAGACCTAGAATATTAACAGAAAGACAAGGGATAATTCAGTATTATATATTTATGTCATGATTGGTTTGTGCTGATATCTTCACAGCTCTACCTTTATTTTACAAACCAAGGTCTAGCCTTTGTTTAATTTTAATTAATAAAACTACAGTAGTAATAGAACAACCGCTCATTATCAAAGCTCAATATATTATTAAATAATATTAATCATTTGTCTTCATTGTAATGGGAGGGGTTTTTAAAAACTCCAACACTAACTGTTGCTACATAAAGTTAGCTTTCTTTTAGCTCACTGCTACACAGGCTACTTATAAAAAACTAAACTAACAACTAAAAACAGCTGTATATATCGCTCTTTAATTAATTTTTTTCATTCATTCATTTATTCATTCATTCATTCATTCATTCATGAATGAATGAATGAATGAATTTAATTTCATCTGTATTAATTTTCATTACATGGTGTAAGGAGCCAACACAGACAGACTCTGAAAAAAGTGGTGTGACTGTTTCAAGATGCACATAACGGAGGCAGATGAAAAATTAACTGTATGGTCAAAAAAGCTAAATTGTAAAGTGTAGGTTCTGGACTGGCCATCTCAGTCTCCTGACCTCAATATCATTAAGCAACTCTGAGGAGATCTCAGTTCATGCAAGACAGACCAAGAGTTTACAGGAACTGGAGGCTTTTTGCCAGGAAGAATGTGCAGCTTTTACCACAACTACCACAAAAGACTTCAAGCTGTCTTTGATGTTAAAGGTGGCAATACACGTACTAAGAACTGGGGTATTTAAACTTTTGATCAGGGTTATTTCAGTAGTTTCTGTTGACATTAAGATTTAAAAAGAGTAAACACAGTTGTTTTACAATTAATGGATTCATTATCACTCACTATGAGTAAACATTCATATTTTCTGAAAAATGGTTAAATATTTATATATAAATTAATAAATTTCTAGCAGACTAAATGGTAAATGGTGTGCATTTATATAGTGTATACAGTTGAGGAGAGCTGTATATTGGACAATAAGTTAATATATTGACTATAGCGACAGGCCTATTGTCGACAGTAGAGAATAATGTGGCTGCTGCTGATGGAGGAACTGTGTTGATTAGGTGCTTGAAATAATCTTTTTTACTCTAGCTAGGCGATAGATGTTTTTTCCGGATTTATTCGGCCGAAGTCATCTTCCCGCTTGACCAATACAGATTTTTTACCTATAGCTCCGATGGGCCCGATAGCCAGCTTTCACTAACTTATTTTTTACCCATTATTGCTTAGGCCCGATGTCAGCATCCCGCTGACTAATGATATCATATTCAGAATATTGTCTGTAACTCGCTCCGCTAAGTCAGTTTCTAGAATCCCAACAGTTTCGGACAATACACAGCTGCCTGAGCACTGATCAGTGGGAGAAAGAGACAAAAGGCAACACACTGGTTTCGTGGTTCTGTTCTCTCCTTCTCAAAGCTTTATTGTAAACACACAGTTTATATACAATGGCAGTGTGACTTTACATTGTAATGGTGCATCTACCAATCCCAGAATACATTCAGAATGTAACTAAAAAAAGAAAAAAGACAGGTGTTTCTTGTGCAGCAAAGCAGCGTGTCCATAAATGGGAGGCACATATGTTCACAGCATCGTGTCCTTAAATGGATAGTCTAACTATAGCCCTTATAACTGCACCGACAGTGAAGTCATAAGCCAAAACTCATCTACTTCAGATTTAAAATAACATTTTACTTATAGCAGTGCTGACCATGCTGTCAGTGATTGGGATGAATGAACGCTTTTCCCTTGATGAAGCTGGTCTAAGCCTAATACAACCACAACACAGTTATAACCTTTATGGCTGGTTGTTCCATTTTGTTTTTCCAATACAACTCCTGCTTTTACTGTCTTGGATTGGCTTCACAGCTGATTGTTATTTAACCCAGTTACTTATGTGTAAAGGTTTTGGCTTGTGTCTCACTCAGTTTGAGAGGTTTTCAAAAGGGGTGTTGCCGGCAAAACCATTTTTGAATCTGTTAATATATATTAATCAGTAGTGTATAAGGTACCTTATATTTGAACTACATATTATATGCTCTAATCGTGTAACTTTATAGCAGTAAGTTGAAAGAACAATGTCTGTTGGAATAACACAAACTAGGCACAGGCAAAACTGGGTGCAATAACATAGCCTGGCACAGTCTGACGTGAGCTTTCTGTGTATCATAAATTGGTGACAAAAGATTATGTAACATTTAGTTTTCCTCATTCATTAACATCAGTCTGAAATTATCAAATGAGTAATGGAACCCTACTTAGCCTATAAATAGTGTGTGGTGTATTCTCTGCAATGAAGACACAAAATAAATGCAGGTTAATTTTAATATTTGCTTTAAGACCTTGTATCTCAATGAGACTAACTCTAAATAAAGGAATAATAATAAAAAATGTATTTTCTGTTTTTGCTTACTGCAGCACATCCCTCAGTTTCAATAGATTTATTAAATCTTGTTTTCGTGCCGTTCCACCGGGAGCCTCCACAGGTACCTTCAAAATCAATTGGAATTTTGGAGCGTTCTATTTCACTCGTGTGTGGGGGTAGGTCTCAACCTTTTACATATTAAACTGTTTTCTGAACTGTTTTTAACTTCTAACACGTAATTTCATGTGCTACTCAGAGGTGTATTCTATATAATATTTTATGAATGATATGCTGTATCACCCCCGATATATTAGGGCAGTTCATGTTAAATATCCCACTCCCATGTTCTTTGGTATAGTCTGACCCAGGCTAAGCGGAGACGCCGCAAATTGTGTCCACTTTTCTATTTTTAAACGCAAAGCCTTTTAAAAGCAAAGTTACCCAACTGTTGGAGATTTTATCGCCTGACCAGTGTCCTTCTCCACTAAAGTAGAGTTGTAGGCCTAAGTTGTTTAAGTTTGCCTAATCCTAACCGTGGTGAAATCTTGGCTAGTTCAAAGTGCGTGATGCCTGTCAATGGCGGGGGGCTCCTGTACCTCAGAAATCCCAGTCCATATTTCGCTGTAAGTACAAAATACTCATACCATACTCTATCTGTCAGAACTATCGCTGGTACATCTTTGTTGTGACTTTAGTTTGGTTAGAAGCGAGTCCATCCTGTTCCACCTGCCTCGGGGCCACGAATCATTTCCGCCCCGTTTAAAGTTGAAAAACAGTTATAGTTTTATTGTGTTTTAATTTGAAAACCTTTTCTCTAAAATATCCGCATGACTTTTCTGCCTTTGGCGTCGTTTTGTCTTTGCTCGTAAAATAAGTTTGTTATTCTCTTTTTTTTAACATAGCCTTTGTTTATTAGACAACTACATTGTATGAGTTTGGGTTTGTTATAAGAATTTTCGTTACAGATTAAATGAGCAGACGATGGAGACGGTATATGATTTGAAAATAATAGACAAGTTTAATCCTTGCAAGGAGAAACAAAACAGACACAGAGTAACAATGGTACGCGGGAGGTTTTGCTTAAAGATTTAAACAATGCATGGGTTTTTATATCCAGCAGGACACAGAGTTTACGAGGAGATGACGCCTCCATATGGCGTCAGAATTACGACAATAGTCGACACGCGCAAATATTATGACCACGAGCAAATTATTTCAATTCACTTGTGTAGATCTGAACTCTCCACGCGCATATTATTGTTTCACGCACACAATTTAAGCAAGCCCGAGCTCTACACAGAGCTACAGGCGTAATAAACACCCACACGCGTGCGCAAACAGTCTCTGCTCTGCGCTTGACGATCAGCTGCAGCGCTCGAGGCCAATATTACCCCGTGTGAGGAAATATTCTGCGTGCTCGTAGAAAGACTTTTGGCGGATTGGGGGCGGGAACTACCGGTGGCACTGACCCTCCTGTGATTGGTCACCTTTCCAGTAACCCCGCCCCCTGATGCCTTGGCCCTCTATATTGATCTACGGCAAGCAAGTAATTGCCACAGATCGTCGGAGATTTTAAACAGTACTGGAGTGTGCTGAGGTAATTAATGCTTAAAAATATTTTTAAACGCGTTTGTTTAGAGCCACAGTAGATCCATATATATACATCCATATATATATATATATATATATATATATATATATATAAATATATATATATATATATATATATATATATATATATATATAAATATATAGCAGAGACTGTTTATGCATGTGGGTGTTTATTACGCCTGTAGCTCTGTGTAGAGCTCGGGCTTGCTTAAATTGTGTGCGTGAAACAATAATATGCACGTGGAGAGTTCAGATCTACACAAGTGAATTGAAATAATTTGCTCGTGGTCATAATATGTCATGACATGAACAGAATGACATTAACTGAATGATCAGTACTAATAATAATAATAATAATAATAATAATAATAATATATTTAAGATAATATTATATAAGCTTACAATTCCCATAACATATTGTTATTAGAATTTTCTATGTCCTTATATTGATCGAGAGAGACACGGAGACCGATTTATAGTTTAACAAGCAATGGCCAGGTTTTAATCCTTGGAAGGAGAAGCAAAGCAGACACACAGCAACAAGAGTACAGGGAAAGTTTGCTTAAAGATGTAAACAGAACATGAGAATTTATACAACACAGTGACTGCCTTGGTGGTAGGTGTTCACAATGATCCAGGTGCAGAAGTGCCATGACAAGCCATGTCTCAGTCTAGTTATGTCTACTTCATGCTTGTATTAGCAGGAAGGACATGACTTGAATTTGACATGACCTGAAGAGAACTATAAGACCCCACTAACTCCAGAGTCCGAAATGCCAGAGTTTAAGCTGGTCGCCCCATCAGACTCAAGATCTCCGGCCTGTCCCTGCCTGTCCATTACTGTTCCTGTAACGAAAAGAAAAACACATGGAGTGAGACTTATGCACATACATTCATAATGTTTAAAATAAATTCTCTTAAGCATAATAACTTCAATGAACCATACGGCCCTTAGGACTGTAGTATGATCCGTCCTGGAGCTGTTGTCCCGTGTGTGTGCAACGGTAACGTCCCTCAGATATCAAAGTGTTCATCTGAGGTCAAAGCCTCAACCATAGTCATTGGACAGGTGCATGTCCAGGAATGTTGACCCAGCAACGGCCACATCCATCAATCTCACCAACAAGCTCTGGATACATGGAAAGCAATACAGACAAAATGTTGTAAGACATGGAAGTGCCACACAAGTACACGTATCTCAACACAGATTTAAAATACCAGTCAATTTTCCAAATATTTTGTAACTTTTAAAACCAGGTCAAAATCAATTACTCTATTCCAGAATCCTCTGCCAATTCTTCTGCTAGAGTGTGAAGCTCTTTCTTAAAGGCTTTAGTTATGCTGTTAACCAGACCTGAGTTACTTTGCATAAAATCCTGTTGTAGATTTCATCTTTTCAGCTCAAAGCATGCTCAGTGCTATTTGTTCTGTCCAGTCCTTGGACCAGGTTTAATACATTTCAAGTTTTAATCCACAGTTACAGCATCTCTCGTCCAATTCATAAACCTTTGTTGGTTATAACTCTAATTAATTTAATCCACATTTGCATAAATTGTCTTAAAGATAAAATTCTAATTTCAATGCTAATTGAATTTGATCCTTATATTCATTAAGGACACCTTGAAGGACCCTCCTGCCGTCAATGTATCTGGGGCTCTCAAATAAACCTGAAGGACTGCTGTTTGGCTCCTACGGTGTGAGTTTCTACTCACGATGTTCTCCGTCACATTGTATGTGAACAAATAAACCGAGGATCCTTTAAGGACGCATGTTTCCGGTCAGCAGGCAATGCTGGTCTAATGGTCCTACTTTCGCAAAACCTCCAGACTTATGCTTTGCACTGCACCTGTCCCTGATCTCTCAGTTTGTCAAGTTCAGAGTGATGTTACAGGAAGTCATGTGACTCCTGTCACTAGTCCTGCTCACAGGTGTACTCCTTGGTGTAAACCAAGATGACTATAAGTTCAAAGAACTATGTTAATATTAGCTCTTACTGGTGGCTATATTAATTGTCAAATCTTCTTTTCTTTTCAGAACTGGTACTTGTTGTTGTTGGCTTCCATCCAAATACAGAACAAACAAACAAATCAGAAATTTCTCTGACATTATCAGACCCATAGACCCATAGAAAGTGCCCTCCAGGCTTTCGTCAAACAAAATCATAAAGGCTCTTAAAACGATCAAACATTAAAAATGAAACAGAAGATAAACCCTGTTTCCACAGATATGGTCTGTTGGAAATCTACTTTAATAACAGTGCTTTTCCAGAACGGTCATGTCAACCTTCTTCCTTTCTTTATTTTTGATTTAAACTATATTACTGTATTAAACACTGTTGTTATAGCCTCATGCTAACCATTAGGTTAACCACGCATCACCTCCTCACTTTAATACAGTTAGTTTAAATCTTCTTCACCCTCTCTTTTTGAGACCTGGGCAAACCCATAATTATTCGTCTTCTTTATGTTTTCCAAATAGCATCACTGTTGTTTCTGTTATATTTAAAACTTAATTTTGTTCAGTTCAGTTTTAGTTTTAGTTACCATTAGTTGTAGGTCTTTACCTGTGACTATAAGTTGTATCATCTGCAATCATATTCAGTTGATGATAACATAAATGATTTTAAAATAGATCAGACTTATTTTCTCATGATCTATCATCACAAACTATTAGCCAAAGAATTTAAATTCACATTCTAATTAGAAAATTCTCAGAATAGTGTTCAATCACTTCAAATTAATTCCTTTAGAAATAAATTTCATTTAAAAACCTCTTGGGTCAGACCCTTCCCTCTGGGGTTAATCTTGTGACCGGGCAGCCTCTCTCAGCTGCTTGAACACACCACAAAGCCTCTGCTCACATTGCTTTACTCCAAAACACCAACACCATGTGACTGTTGTTTAAAAGGAAAGACTGTTCACTAGGGCTGCACAATTAATCAAATTTAAATCACGATCACGATTTTAGCTTCCCACGATCAAATTTGCGTGATCGAGCGATATTTATTTTATTTTATTTTATTATTTTTTTAAGCCAGTCTAGCGCTGTAAAGCCGCTGTCTGATCACGTCGTCAATGCACCAATCAGAGTTGTTCCCTGCACCGCGCAGCAGCTCAGTCAGTTTCCAGATGTAGACAGTCACAGACAGAAGGCAGAGTAGAGTGCGGAAAATACCACAACAGATAGCAGGCTATAATCAAAGAAAAAATGTCTAACGTAGCAGAGGGAGCGGCCGAGGGGCTTGTCCCGAGTATGGGATCGTCATCCATTGTGTGGAAACATTTTGGATTTCAGGCAAGTGACACAAAACAAGAACAGGTCATATCCAAAGAGTGTCATAAAGTTGTTTTGGCAACACAACGAACCTCTTTAACCACTTAAAAACACCATAAAGTTCAATATGATGACTGTATGAGGGCCAAGAAATGCGTTGCAAAGACTAATCATCCCACAATATCAACTCAGACATCCTTGAGCGAGCCTCTTTAGCACATCACCATACCCATCCACCTCCCAAAGACACAGTGAAATAACGAACGAGTCGCATTTTATTTGGCTAAAGACATGTGCTCAATATACACAGTGACAACGAAGGCTTCAAATTCTTGGTCAACACTCTGGATAAACGATACGTGGTCCTCGCGTAATTATTTTTCAAAGGTGGCACTACCTGCGATGTACAGAAAACGCAGAGGAAATAGAGAGTGATCTTGCCAACATAAAATACTTTGCAACTACAACGGATCTGTGGTCAAGCAGGACAATGAATTTTGTTAAAATCGACAAATAATCGTGCTAATTAATCGTGATCTCAATATTGATCAAAATAATCGTGATTATCATTTTGGCCCTTATCGTGCACCCCTACTGTTCATAAAATCAACAAAGCTGTGTAAATTTCTCTGTATTTACTTTTATAATAAATAATTTCTTTAGGGTTTTGTTCAGTATAGATCTGTTCCATACTGTCTCTGTAAAACTCAGTTTTAACACCAGGTGTTCAATAAATACAATAAACCATTTTGTTTTTGCATCTTTTCCATATTAATTTTAACCGCAGCATATTTAAAACGTTTAGCCATTCCTAATTTCACGTTTCCCCTATTTTGCATCAGACTCTACATAACGAATTCTCTTCATTCAATGTTAAACAGAAACTTAACCCATTAAGTGTAAAATCAAATCAACGTGTCTCTCTATTTATTCAGATTCACCAGTTATAGTCAGTAATGTTACTTTAAAACAATGCTAAACTTTATTCTTTTAACATTTTTTATCTTTAGGTTCAAAAGATTTTACTTAGAGATCTCCAGAACACCTCCAAAGTTCAACCAAAATTATTCAATCCTGTTCAAAAGGACTAGTTCTCACAATCATCATTAATCTAAAACATTCCAACATTCAAATCAGATTTTTTTTTTTTAAAAAAAAGCACTTCAGTGATTAAAACCCAGTGAGCAAATTGGCTTATGCTCTTAAACTTTAACCATTTCACAGTTTAACACTTTAACTTAAAAATTTCAAATAAACCACCTCCAATCCTGCACAATTGTTTTGACAGTTTGAACCGTTTGCCTAATTAAGTCTCCTAAACTTTATTTAACACATCAGCCAGTGCAATCTGTTTGTCACTGACATTTCTACTTAAGCATTTTTCAACATTAAAAGGTTCCCACACTTTTTGTGAAGCTAAACTCCAGCTTCAAATAAAACCCAAAACATTTCTTGCTCCGGACGTGAGCAAAAAGGGAGGTGCTGTGAAGCCCTTGTTACCTTGACTGGCCTATAATGTTATCTTGTGTTGAAACATTCCTTTGTGAATCCACTTTCTCAACACTTTGTCAGAACCAAACCAGAGAAATACATAATTGTTCATTTCTTTTCTGCTTGTAACTATATTTTCTTTTATTTGTGAGCTGATGGCCCAAATATCTATAATTTTGTATTATCTTTATAAACTTGCTCTGCGCAATTCAACTTTAAGACGCATTTCTAAATTCTTGTGAACATTTTTATTAACGTTATACCGTGTTTTTAAACCATACTGATATAAAGGACCTCTATTAGTTCTTGTACTAATGGATACATGCAATTTGTTTCGCAAAATACTAATCAATACTTTTATTTTGGATCCAAGGTTTCGGATCTTTTTTTATTTTATTTTTTAAAATTTTTATTTATTTATTTTTTCTTTAATCTCATCTCTTCCGTGTCACACAAACGTAATACATTCTTTAACAGACTATTTATAAACTTTATCATAATTCAAAAGCACATCTAACTTCTGTAGATGTGTTTCATGTGGTCCGTGTTTGTGTCTGTGTGTCTTTATGTGTGTGTACGTACTTCTGTGCCTGTGTGTTTGTGTGTGTCTTTGTGTGTTTATGTTCCTGACCTGTTAGTCAACGGTCCTTCTCTCGTCTGGACCCAGTGTCGGCCTGTCAGGTTTTCCGAGTGCCCCTTTGTCTGTGACTCCTTCCTCTGGTCTCCATGGTAACATTTTTCCTCGGACAAATACATTTAATTCATATTAAGGTCAAGTTTCGCACAATTTCAAAATTAAATTTACCAATTCCTCTTTGGTCTTCAATAGATTCAATTTAAACTAAACATTTGTCTGAATTAGTTTCTCTTACGCGTGTGTTGCAGCTGTCTGTCTGCAGCTTCTCTCAGCCGAAGGGAGCAGGGGTGTGGAGCAGCACTGGTGTCGAGCGGAGAGGCCGACCTAAAAATCTCACAGTACTAGGGGTGTAGTCAACCAAAGAAATGCTTAGTCGACCAAAGTATCGTCCTGTGCAACGATTAGTCGACTAAAAAAAAGACACAATGTTTTGCATTTTGATTTAACATTTATTAAACAATTATTATAGAGCATTTAAACAACTATTAAAACAACAACGCAACAACAGCAATTAAAACAACAACGAAAAACATCAAGAATAAATAAAACTATAAAAATACAATTATTTGAATATTTTGTTATTTTTTAAACTGCAAAGTTCTGTCTTAGGTCTACAGTGACCTTCACAATCGTGCACCTGACCACACCACAACGCTACAAAAAATATAACTGCTAAAACTGCCAAATAATGAAAAATCCTAACAAAAGCTCTCGATTATACAGGCTGTATATTCATCTTTACTTTCAAAGCTATGGGTTAACTTTTGTCCAACCAATCTAGGCGTTTTAAAACAAACAAACACAAACAAACCCAAAATAGACTTAAAAAAAACATTAATAATAATAGGCTGTATAGAACGAAGGCCTATATATTTATTTTCGTTTCGTTACATTATATAGGCTATTTTTAAGCGCGTCAAGTATACAAATAAATTGAGTCAAAATCTATTGAGTCAGCATAATAAAGCCGTTAAGGCTACTTACAAATCTGCAGGCCTAGTCCACCTTTTTTATGTTGTGGGCCAAAACACTAGCATGTCCACATTATTGGGTAAAAGACAGCTCCTCTACTTGTTAACAATAAATTCCGCTTTGGAAAATATGCACTCTGCAGGAGTGGAGGTTGCAGGGATGCAGAGCAGGCGTTTGGCTGCCCGAGCAAGTCGTGGATATCTCTCCTCATTATTTTTCCACCACGCAAGTGGCCCAGCAGTGTCCTCTTTACTTCTGTCCTGAAGATAATATTTAATTTCGTCGCAAGAGGATCTTTGTGCGCTTGGCTCATCAGGATCATCCTCTGCACCATGTCCACAAAGAAGCATCGCTATCTCCTTCTCTTTTGCCGTTTTCTGTTTTTTTGCCAACGGGTCCTCATCATCCCCTCTCTGCTCTGCGCTGCCTCCCGGGAGGCTTAGCCTTTGTGCTAGTTTTACGACTTCAGAATAGGCCTCATCCCGTTTCTCATCATTAAGAAAAGGTAGCTGTTTGAAGCGGGTCCAGTACTGCAGTTAAAATGTACAGGCTGCTTGTCATCACAACTCGGTCTTTGAGTTTCCATCGACTATCTATTTCCTGCACAAGCTTAAGTTTCAACTTTTTCTTTGTTGGACTATCGTTATCTGTGATGGCAAGATGACATTTTTTTAGATTCTCAAGCAATGGGAAGGCCGCTGACAATTCGCTTCATTCGCCCGAGTTGAAAAATCTGAACTTTGGCGAAAATTCACGCCGCATTAACCA
The DNA here is from genome assembly GCA_024349245.1 of Neodontobutis hainanensis. NCBI lineage: Eukaryota > Metazoa > Chordata > Actinopteri > Gobiiformes > Odontobutidae > Neodontobutis > Neodontobutis hainanensis. The sequence continues at coordinate 343 of JALDNG010003627.1, read as the reverse complement.
ATCAGGAGCTTGCTCTAGTAGTGACGTGCAACGACGGTGGCGGACCATAGAAGCAGAAATCCAAAACAACAATGGGGGACGAACTTATTGCTGCAGCCTGTGGGATACGAAACATTTTTGTAATTTTACAGAGCCGGGAATCTTAAAGGTTCTTGCTCAAAGGAAAGTGTGTGGGGGGTCGAAAAACTCTGGTAAGTTGCAAAAAAATACTTTTAATTTATTAGAGTCGTATTTATTGAGCCAACTAGCTAGCTAAAGCCGGAGCTAATTTGCCGTACTTTACAACTAGTTTTCCACTGACGAGTTTGTGTTTATCCAGAGAAAGTGTGCAGAAAGAGCCCGA
>JALDNG010003626.1:0-23908 GCA_024349245.1 Neodontobutis hainanensis | reverse complement strand
ATGTTATCACCTCAAAAAACTTGATGCAGTTAGTGAAGGTTTGGAGTCTGGAGCTAATGGGTTCATTTAATGTTTCATTGTTTACGTATGGGCCAAAGTACTCAGAAGTTATTATTCTAAATTTTCTTTATGGAATAGTAAAGTTGGCAACTTGGTGTATTAGAAAAAACAAAAACCTGCCTCCGTTGATCTCTCTGTGGCCTCTGCCTCTTCTGGTCTCTCTGTGGCCTCTGCCTCCTCTGGACTCTCTGTCTCCTCTGGTCTTTCTGTGGCCTCTGCCTCCTCTAGTCTCTCTGCCTCTCCTGCTTCCTCTCGTCTCTCTGTCTCCTCTGCCTCCTCTGGTCTCTCTGTGGCCTCTGCCTCCTCTGGTCTCTCTGTGGCCTCTGCCTCCTCTGGTCTCTCTGTGGCCTCTGCCTCCTCTGGTCTCTCTGTGGCCTCTGCCTCCTCTGGTCTCTTTGTCTCCTCTGCCTCCTCTAGTCACTCTGTGGCCTCTGCCTCAACTGGTCTCTCTGTGGCCTCTGCCTCCTCTGGTCTCTCAGTGGCCTTCTGCCTCCTCTGGTCTCTTTGTCTCCTCTGCCTCCTCTAGTCACTCTGTGGCCTCTGCCTCCTCTGGTCTCTCTGCCTCCTCTGCCTCTAGTCATTCTGTGGCCTCTGCCTCCTCTGGTCTCTTTGTGTCCTCTGCCTTCTCTGGTCTCTCTGCCTCATCTGGTCTCTCTGTGGCCTCTCCTCCTCTAGTCTCTCTGCCTTCTTGGCCTCCTCTAGTCTCTCTGTGGCCTCTGCCTCCTCTGCCCTCTCTGCTCTCTGCCTCCACTAGTCTCTCTAATGCCTCTGCCTCCTCTGGTCTATCTGTGGCCTCTGCCTTCTCTGGATCTCTCTGTGGCATCTGGTCTCTCTGCTCTAACTGCCTCCTCTAGTCTCTCTATCTCTCTGCCTCATCTGCTCTCTCTGTGGCCTCTGCCTCCTCTGGTCTCTCTGTGCCTCTGCCTTCTCTGGTCTCTCTGTTGCCGCTGCCTCCTCTTGTCTATCTGTGGCATCTGCCTTTTCTGTTCTCTCTCTGCCTCCTCTGCCTCCTCTGGTCTCTCTGTGACCTCTGCCTCTTCTGGTCTCTTTGTGGCCTCTGCCTCCTCTGGACTCTCTGCCTCCTCTTGTCTTTCTGTGGCCTCTGCCTCCTCTAGTGTCTCTGCCTCCCCTGCTTCCTCTCGTCTCTATCTCGTCTGCCTCCTCTGATCTCGCTGCCTCCTCTGCCTCCTCTGGTCTCTCTGTCTCCTCTGCCTCCTCTGGTCTCTCTGTGGCCTCTGCCTCCTCTGGTCACTCTTTGGCCTCTGCCTCCTCTGGTCTCTCTGTGTCCTCTGCCTCCTCTGGTCTCTCTGTGGCCTCTGCCTCCTCTGGTCTCTCTGCCTTCTCTGCATCCTCTAGTCTCTCTGCCTCCTCTGGTCTCTCTGTCTTTCTGATTCTTCTGAACTCTTGGTGGCCTCTGTCTCCTCTGGTCTCTCTGCCTCCTCTGCCTCCTCTGGTCTCTCTCTGCCTCCTCTGCCTCCTCTGGTCTCTCTGTGACCTCTGCCTCTTCTGGTCTCTCTGTGGCCTCTGCCTCCTCTGGACTCTCTGCCTCCTCTTGTCTTTCTGTGGCCTCTGCCTCCTCTAGTGTCTCTTTGGCCTCTACCTCCTCTGGTCTCTCTGTCTCCTCTGCCTCCTCTGATCTCTCTGCCCTCTGGTCTCTGTGGCCTCTGCCTCTTCTGGTCTCTCTGTGGCCTCTGCCTCCTCTGGACTCTCTGTCTCCTCTGGTCTTTCTGTGGCCTCTGCCTCCTCTAGTCTCTCTGCCTCTCCTGCTTCCTCTGGTCTCTCTGTCTCCTCTGCCTCCTCTGGTCTCTCTGTGGCCTCTGCCTCCTCTGGTCTCTCTCTGGCCTCTGCCTCCTCTGGTCTCTCTGTGGCCTCTGCCTCCTCTGGTCTCTCTGTGGCCTCTGCCTCCTCTGGTCTCTTTGTCTCCTCTGCCTCCTCTAGTCACTCTGTGGCCTCTGCCTCAACTGGTCTCTCTACGGCCTCTGCCTCCTCTGGTCTCTCAGTGGCTTCTGCCTCCTCTGGTCTCTTTGTCTCCTCTGTCTCCTTTAGTCACTCTGTGGCCTCTGCCTCCTCTGGTCTCTCTGCCTCCTCTGCCTCTAGTCATTCTGTGGCCTCTGCCTCCTCTGGTCTCTCTTTGTGTCCTCTGCCTTCTCTGGTCTCTCTGCCTCATCTGGTCTCTCTGTGGCCTCTCCTCCTCTGGTCTCTCTGCCTCCTTGGCCTCCTCTGGTCTCTCTGTGGCCTCTGCCTCCTCTGCCCTCTCTGCTCTCTGCCTCCACTAGTCTCTCTAATGCCTCTGCCTCCTCTGGTCTCTCTGTGGCCTCTGCCTTCTCTGGATCTCTCTGTGGCATCTGGTCTCTCTGCTCTAACTGCCTCCTCTAGTCTCTCTATCTCTCTGCCTCATCTGCTCTCTCTGTGGCCTCTGCCTCCTCTGGTCTCTTTGTGGCCTCTGCCTTCTCTGGTCTCTCTGTTGCCGCTGCCTCCTCTTGTCTCTCTGTGGCCTCTGCCTCCTCTGGTCTCTCTCTGCCTCCTCTGCCTCCTCTGCCTCCTCTGGTCTCTCTGTGACCTCTGCCTCTTCTGGTCTCTGTGGCCTCTGCCTCCTCTGGACTCTCTGTCTCCTCTGATCTTTCTGTGGCCTCTGCCTCCTCTAGTCTCTCTGCCTCTCCTGCTTCCTCTCGTCTCTCTGTCTCCTCTGCCTCCTCTGTTCTCTCTGCCTCCTCTGCCTCCTCTGGTCTCTCTGTGGCCTCTGCCTCCTCTGGTCTCTCTGTGGCCTCTGCCTCCTCTGGTCTCTTTGTCTCCTCTGCCTCCTCTAGTCACTCTGTGGCCTCTGCCTCAACTGGTCTCTCTGGCCTCTGCCTCCTCTGGTCTCTCAGTGGCTTCTGCCTCCTCTGGTCTCTTTGTCTCCTCTGTCTCCTTTAGTCACTCTGTGGCCTCTGCCTCCTCTGGTCTCTCTGCCTCCTCTGCCTCTAGTCATTCTGTGGCCTCTGCCTCCTCTGGTCTCTTTGTGTCCTCTGCCTTCTCTGGTCTCTCTGCCTCATCTGGTCTCTCTGTGGCCTCTCCCTCCTCTGGTCTCTCTGCCTCCTTGGCCTCCTCTGGTCTCTCTGTGGCCTCTGCCTCCTCTGGTCTCTCTGTCTCCTCTGCCTCCACTAGTCTCTCTAATGCCTCTGCCTCCTCTAGTCTCTCTGTGGCCTCTGCCTTCTCTGGATCTCTCTGTGGCATCTGGTCTCTCTGCTCTAACTGCCTCCTCTAGTCTCTCTATCTCTCTGCCTCATCTGCTCTCTCTGTGGCCTCTGCCTTCTCTGGTCTCTCTGTTGCCGCTGCCTCCTCTTGTCTATCTGTGGCATCTGCCTTTTATGTTCTCTCTGCCTCCTCTGCCTCCACTGGTCTCTCTATTGCCTGTGCCTGCTCTGGGCTCTCTGTAACCTCTGCCTCCTCTGGTCTCTCTGTGCCCTCTGCCCCCTCTGGTCTCTCTGTGGCCTCCTCCTCCTCTGGTCTCTCTATGGCCTCTGCCTCCTCTGGACTGTCTGTCTCCTCTTGTCTTTCTGTGGCCTCTGCCTCCTCTGGTCTCTCTGCCTCCTCTGCTTCCTCTCGTCTCTCTGTGGCCTCTGCCTCCTCTGCTCTCTCTGTCTCCTCTGCCTCCTCTGGTCTCTCTGTGGCCTCTGCCTCCTCTGCTCTCTCTACCTCCACTGGTCTCTCTGTGACCTCTGCAATCCTCTGGTCTCTCTGTGGCCTCTGCCTCCTCTGGATTCTCTGTGGCCTCTGCCTCCTCTGGTCTCTCTGTCTCCTCTGCCTCCTCTCGTCTCTCTGTGGCCTCTGCCTCTTCTAGTCACTCTTTGGCCTCTGCCTCCTCTGTCTCTCTCTATTCCTCTGCCTCCTCAGGTCTCTCTGCCTGGCCTCTGTCTCCTCTGGTCTCTCTGTGCCTTCTCTGCATCCTCTAGTCTCTCTGCCTCCTCTGCCTCTCTGTCTTTCTGATTCTTCTGAACTCTTGGTGGCCTCTGTCTCCTCTGGTCTCTCTGCCTCCTCTGCCTCCTCTGGTCTCTCTGTGGCCTCTGCCTCCTCTGGTCTCTCTCTGGCCTCTGCCTTCTCTGTCTGTCTGCCTCCTATGCCCCTCTGGTCTCTCTGCCTCCACTGGCCTCTCTATTGCCTCTGCTTCCGCTCGTCTCTCTGTGGCCTCTGCCTCCTCTGGTCTCTCTGCCTCCTCTGCCTCCTCTGAACTCTCTGTGGCCTCTGCCTCCTCTGGTCTCTCTGTGGCCTCTGCCTCCTCTGGACTCTCTGCCTCTTCTGGTCTCTCTGTGGCCTCTGCCTCCTCTGGTCTCTCTGTCTCCTCTGCCTCCTCTGTCTCTCTGTGGCCTCTGCCTCCTCTGGTCTCTCTGTGGCCTCTGCCTCCTCTGGTCTGTGGCCTCTGCCTCCTCTGGCCTCTCTTTGGCCTCTGCCTCCTCTGGACTCTCTGCCTCTTCTGGTCTTTCTGTGGTCTCTGCCTCCTCTAATCTCTCTGCCTCTTCTGCCTCTCTCGTCTCTCTGTGGCCTCTGCCTCCTCTGGTCTCTCTGTGGCCTCTGCCTCCTCTGGTCTCTCTGTCTCCTCTGCCTCCTCTGGTCTCTCTGCCTCCACTGGTCTCTGCCTCTGCCTCCTCTGGTCTCTCTGTGGCCTCTGCCTCCTCTGGTCTCTTTGTCTCTCTGCCTCCTCTAGTCACTCTGTAGCCTCTGTCTCCTCTGGTCTCTCTGCCTCCTCTGCCTCCTCTGGTCTCTCTGCCTCCTCTGCCTCCTCTGGTCTCTCTGTCCTCTGCCTCTCTGGTCTCTCTGTGGCCTCTGCCTCCTCTGGACTCTCTGCCTCCTCTTGTCTTTCTGTGGCCTCTGCCTCCTCTAGTGTCTCTGCCTCCTGCTTCCTCTCGTCTCTCTATCCTCTGCCTCCTCTGATCTCTCTGCCTCCTCTGCCTCCTCTGGTCTCTCTGTGCCTCTGCCTCCTCTGGTCTCTCTGTGGCCTCTGCCTCCTCTGGACTCTCTGCCTCCTCTGGTCTTCTGTGGCCTCTGCCTCCTCTGGTCTCTCTGCCTCTCTGCTTCCTCTGCCTCTCTGTCTCCTCTGCCTCCTCTGGTCTCTCTGTGGCCTCTGCCTCCTCTGGTCTCTCTGTGGCCTCTGCCTCCTCTGGTCTCTCTGTGGCCTCTGCCTCCTCTGGTCTCTCTGTGGCCTCTCTCCTCTGGTCTCTTTGGTCTCTCTGCCTCCTCTAGTCTCTCTGTGGCCTCTGCCTCAACTGGTCTCTCTATGGCCTCTGCCTCCTCTGGTCTCTCAGTGGCTTCTGCCTCCTCTGGTCTCTCTGTCTCCTCTGTCTCCTTTAGTCACTCTGTGGCCTCTGCCTCCTCTGGTCTCTCTGCCTCCTCTGCCTCTAGTCATTCTGTGGCCTCTGCCTCCTCTGGTCTCTCTGTCCTCTGCCTCCTCTGGTCTCTCTGCCTCTGGTCTCTCTGTGGCCTCAGCCTTCTCTGGTCTCTCTGGCCTCTGCCTCCTCTGGTCTCTCTGTGGCATCTGCCTCCTCTGGTCTCTCTGCTTCCTCTGCCTCCTCATGGTCTCTCTGTGGCCTCTGTCTCTCTAGACTCTGTGGCCTCTGCCTCCTCTGGTCTCTCTGCCTCCTCTGTTTATTTTCGTCTCTCTGGGGCCTCTGCCTCCTCTGGTCTCTCTGTCTCCTCTGCCTCCTCTGGTCTCTCTGTGGCCTCTGCCTCCTCTGGTCTCTCTGTGTCCTCTGCCTCCTCTGGTCTCTCTGTGGCCTCTGCCTCCTCTGGTCTCTCTGTCTCCTCTGCCTCCTCTGGTCTCTCTGCCTCCTCTGGTCTCTCTGTGGCCTCTGCCTCCTCTGGTCTCTCTGCCTCCTCTGCCTCCTCTGGTCTCTCTGTGGCCTCTGCCTCCTCTGGTCTCTCTGTGGCCTCTGCCTTCTCTGGTCTCTCTGTGGCCTCTGCCTCCTCTTGTCTCTCTGCATCTGCCTCCTCTGGTCTCTCTGAGGCCTCTGCCTCCTCTGGTCTCTCTGTCTCCTCTGCCTCTCTGGTCTCTCTGCCTCCTCTGCCTCCTCTGGTCTCTCTGTCCTCTGCCTCCTCTGGTCTCTCTGTGGCCTCTGCCTCCTCTGGTCTCTCTGTCTCCTCTGCCTCCTCTTCTCTGTGGCCTCTGCCTCCTCTGGTCTCTCTGTGGCCTCTGCCTCCTCTGGTCTCTCTGTCTCCTCTGCCTCCTCTGGTCTCTCTGTGGCCTCTGCCTCCTCTGGTCTCTCTGCCTCCTCTGCCTCCTCTGCTCTAACTGCCTCCTCTGGTCTCTCTCTCTCTGCCTCCTCTGGTCTCTCTGTGGCCTCTGCCTCCTCTGGTCTCTCTGTGGCCTCTGCCTCCTCTGGTCTCTCTGTCTCTCCTCTGCCTCCTCTGGTCTCTCTGCCTCCTCTGGCCTCTGCTCTGTCTCTGCTCCTCTGGTCTCTCTGTGGCCTCTGCCTCCTCTGGTCTCTCTGTGGCCTCTGCCTCCTCTGGCTCTCTGCCTCCTGCCTCCTCTGGTCTCTCTCTGTCTCCTCTGCCTCCTGGTCTCTCTGCCTCTCTGCCTCTCTCCTCTGCCTCTCTGCCTCCTCTGGTCTCTCTGACCTCTGCCTCCTCTGGTCTCTCTGTGGCCTATGCCTCCTCTGGATTCTCTGTGGCCTCTGCCTCCTCTGGTCTCTCTGTGGCCTCTGCCTCCTCTGGTCTCTCTGTCTCCTCTGCCTCCTCTAGTCTCTCTGTGGCCTCTGCCTCCTCTGGTCTCTCTGTCTCTGCCTCCTCTGGTCTCTCTGTGGCCTCTGCCTCCTCTGGTCTCTCTGTCTCTGCCTCCTCTGGTCTCTCTGTGGCCTCTGCCTCCTCTGGTCTCTCTGTGGCCTCTGCCTCCTCTGGTCTCTCTGTGGCCTCTGCCTCCTCTGGTCTCTCTGCCTCCTCTGCCTCCTCTGGTCTCTCTGTGGCCTCTGCCTCCTCTAGACTCTCCTTGTCTCCTCTGGTCTTTCTGTGGCCTCTGCCTCCTCTGGTCTCTCTGCCACCTCTGCTTCCTCTCGTCTCTCTGTGGCCTCTGCCTCCTCTGCTCTCTGTCTCCCTGCCTCCACTGGTCTCTCTGTCTTCTCTGTCTCCTCTGCTCTCTCTACCTTCCACTGGTCTCTCTGTGACCTCTGCAATCCTCTGGTCTCTCTGTGGCCTATGCCTCCTCTGGATTCTCTGTGGCCTCTGCCTCCTCTGGTCTCTCTGTCTCCTCTGCCTCCTCTCGTCTCTCTGTGGCCTCTGCCTCCTCTTGTCTCTCTGGCCTCTGCCTCCTCTTGTCTCTCTATTCCTCTGCCTCCTCTGGTCTCTCTGTGGCCTCTGTCTCCTCTGGTCTCTCTGCCTTCTCTGCATCCTCTAGTCTCTCTGCCTCCTCTGCTCTCTCTGTCTTTCTGATTCTTCTGAACTCTTGGTGGCCTCTGTCTCCTCTTGTCTCTCTGTCTACTCTGCCTCCTCTGGTCTCTCTGTGGCCTCTGCCTCCTCTGGTCTCTCTCTGGCCTCTGCCTTCTATTGTCTGTCTGCCTCCTATGCCTCCTCTGGTCTCTCTGCCTCCACTGGCCTCTCTATTGCCTCTGCTTCCTCGTCTCTCTGTGGCCTCTGCCTCCTCTGGTCTCTCTGTCTCCCCTGCCTCCACTGGTCTCTCTGTCTTCTCTGTCTCCTCTGCTCTCTCTACCTCCACTGGTCTCTCTGTGACCTCTGCCTCCTCTGGTCTCTCTGTGGCCTCTGCCTCCTCTGGTCACTCTTTGGCCTCTGCCTCCTCTGGTCTCTCTGTTCATCTGCCTCCTCAGGTCTCTCTGTGGCCTCTGCCTCCTCTGGTCTCTGTGGCCTCTGCCTCCTCTGGTCTCTCTGTGGCCTCTGCCTCCTCTTGTCTGTCTGCCTCCTCTGCCCCCTCTGGTCTCTCTGCCTCCTCTGGTCTCTCTATTGCCTCTGCTTCCTCTGGTCTCTCTGTGGCCTCTGCCTCCTCTGGTCTCTCTGTCTCCTCTGCCTCCTCTGGTCTCTCTGTGGCCTCTGCCTCCTCTGGTCTCTCTATGGCCTCTGCCTCCTCTGGACTCTCTGCCTCCTCTGGTCTTTCTGTGGCCTCTGCCTCCTCTGGTCTCTCTGCCTCCTCTGCCTCCTCTGGTCTCTCTGTGACCTCTGCCTCTTCTGGTCTCTCTGTGGCCTCTGCCTCTCTCTGTCTCTCTGCCTCCTATGCCTCCTCTGGTCTCTCTGCCTCTGCCTCCTCTGGTCTCTCTGTGGCCTCTGCCTCCTCTGGTCTCTCTGTCTCCTCTGCCTCCTCTGAACTCTCTGTGGCCTCTGCCTCCTCTGAACTCTCTGTGGCCTCTGCCTCCTCTGGTCTCTCTGTGGCCTCTGCCTCCTCTGGCCTCTCTATGGCGTCTGCATCCTCTGGACTCTCTGCCTCTTCTGGTCTTTCTGTGGCCTCTTCCTCCTCTAATCTCTCTGCCTCTTCTGCTTACTCTCGTCTCTCTGTGGCCTCTGCCTCCTCTGGTCTCTCTGTGGCCTCTGCCTCCTCTGGTCTCTCTGTCTCCTCTGCCTCCTCTGGTCTCTCTGCCTCCACTGGTCTCTCTATTGCCTCTGCCTCCTCTGGTCTCTCTGTGGCCTCTGCCTCCTCTGGTCTCTTTGTCTCCTCTGCCTCCTCTAGTCACTCTGTGGCCTCTGCCTCCTCTGGTCTCTCTGCCTCCTCTGCCTCCTCTGCTCTCTGCCTCCTCTGCTCTCTCTGTCTCTCTGCCTCCTCTGGTCTCTCTGTGGCCTCAGCCTTCTCTGGTCTCTCTCTGGCCGCTGCCTACTCTGGTCTCTCTGCATCTGCCTTTTCTGGTCTCTCTGCCTCCTCTGCCTCTGGTCTCTCTGTGGCCTCTGTCTCCTCTAGACTCTCCTTGCCTCCCCTGGTCTTTCTGTGGCCTCTGCCTCCTCTGGTCTCTCTGCCTCCTCTGTTTATTTTCGTCTCTCTGGGGCCTCTGCCTCCTCTGGTCTCTCTGTCTCCTCTGCCTCCTCTGGTCTCTCTGTGGCCTCTGCCTCCTCTGGTCTCTCTGTGTCCTCTGCCTCCTCTGGTCTCTCTGTGGCCTCTGCCTCCTCTGGTCTCTCTGTCTCCTCTGCCTACTCTGGTCTCTCTGCCTCCTCTGGTCTCTCTGTGGCCTCTGCCTCCTCTGGTCTCTCTGTGGCCTCTGCCTCCTCTGGTCTCTCTGTGGCCTCTGCCTCCTCTGGTCTCTCTGTGGCCTCTGCCTTCTCTGGTCACTCTTTGGCCGCTGCCTCCTCTTGTCTCTCTGAGGCATCTGCCTCCTCTGGTCTCTCTGAGGCATCTGCCTTTTCTGGTTTCTCTGTCTCCTTTGCCTTCTCTGGTCTCTCTTTCTCCTCTAACTCCTCTGGTCTCTCTGCCTCCTCTACCTTCTCTGGTCTCTCTATGGCCCCTGCCTCCTCTGCTCTCTCTGTAACCTCTGCCTTCTCTTGTCTCTCTGCCTCCACTGCTCTCTCTATTGCCTCTGCCTCCTCTGGTCTCTTTGTCTCCTCTGCCTCCTCTAGTCACTCTGTGGCCTCTGCCTCCTCTGGTCTCTCTGCCTCCTCTGCCTCCTCTGCTCTAACTGCCTCCTCTGGTCTCTCTCTCTCTGCCTCCTCTGGTCTCTCTATGGCCTCTGCCTCCTCTGGTCTCTCTGTGGCCTCTGCCTCCTCTGGTCTCTCTGTCTCCTCTGCCTCCACTGGTCTCTCTGCCTTCTCTGCCTCCTCTGCTCTCTCTGCCTCCTCTGGTCTGTCTGTGTCCTCTGCCTCCTCTGGTCTCTCTGTCTCCTCTACCTCCAATGGTCTCTCTGCCTTCTCTGCCTCCTCTGCTCTCTCTACCTCGACTGGTCTCTCTGTGACCTCTGCAATCCTCTGGTCTCTCTGTGGCCTCTGCCTCCTCTGGATTCTCTGTGGCCTCTGCCTCCTCTAGTCTCTCTGTGTCCTCTGCCTCCTCAGGTCTCTTTGTCTCCTCTGTCTCCTCTAGTCACTCTGTGGCCTCTGCCTCCTCTGGTCTCTCTCCTCCTCTGCCTCCTCTGCTCTAACTGCCTCCTCTGGTCTCTCTGTCTCTCTGCCTCCTCTGGTCTCTCTGTGGCCTCTGCCTTCTCTGGTCTCTCTCTGGCCTCTGCCTCCTCTGGTCTCTCTGAGGCATCTGCCTTTTCTGGTCTCTCTGCCTCCTCTGCCTCCCTGGTCTCTCTGTGGCCTCTGCCTCCTCTAGACTCTCCTTGCCTCCTCTGGTCTTTCTGTGGCCTCTGCCTCCTCTGATCTCTCTGCCTCCTCTGCTTCCTCTCGTCTCTCTATTGCCTCTGCCTCCTCTGGTCTCTTTGTCTCCTCTGCCTCCTCTAGTCACTCTGTGGCCTCTGCCTCCTCTGCTCTAACTGCCTCCTCTGGTCTCTCTCTCTCTGCCTCCTCTGGTCTCTCTATGGCCTCGGCCTCCTCTGGTCTCTCTATGGCCTCTGCCTCCTCTGGTCTCTCTGTCTCCTCTGCCTCCACTAGTCTCTCTGCCTTCTCTGCCTCCTATGCTCTCTCTGACTCCTCTGGTCTGTCTGTGTCCTCTGCCTCCTCTGGTCTCTATCTGTGGCCTCTGCCTCCTGTGGCCTCTCTGCCCCGTTGCCTCCTCTGGTCTCTCTGTCTCCTCTGCCTCCAATGGTCTCTCTGCCTTCTCTGCCTCCTCTGCACTCTCTACCTCCACTGGTCTCTCTGTGACCTCTGCAATCCTCTGGTCTCTCTGTAGCCTATGCCTACCCTGGATTCTCTGTGGCCTCTGCCTCCTCTAGTCTCTCTGTGTCCTCTGCGTCCTCGGTCTCTTTGTCTCCTCTGTCTCCTCTAGTCACTCTGTGGCCTCTGCCTCCTCTGGTCTCTCTCCTCCTCTGCCTCCTCTGCTCTAACTGCCTCCTCTGGTCTCTCTGTCTCTCTGCCTCCTCTCTCTCTGTGGCCTCTGCCTTCTTCTCTGGTCTCTCTGCCTACTCTGGTCTCTCTGAGGCATCTGCCTTTTCTGGTCTCTCTGCCTCCTCTGCCTCCCTGGTCTCTCTGTGGCCTCTGCCTCCTCTAGACTCTCCCTCCCTCTGGTCTTTCTGTGGCCTCTGCCTCCTCTGATCTCTCTGCCTCCTCTGCTTCTCTCTCTGTGGCCTCTGCCTCCTCTGGTCTCTCTGTCTCCTCTTCCTCCTCTAGTCTCTCTGTGGCCTCTGCCTCCTCTGGTCTGTCTGTGTCCTCTACTTCCTCTTGTCTCTATGTGGCCTCTGCCTTTTCTGGTCTCTCTGTCTCCTCTGCCTCCTCTGGTCTCTCTGCCTCCTCTGCCTCCTCTGCCTCCTCTGATCTCTCTGTGGCCTCTGCCTCCTCTGGTATCTCTGTCTCCTCTGCCTCCTCTCTGCTCTCTCTCTGGCCTCTGGCCTCCTCTGCTCTCTGTCTCTATCTCCTCTGGTCTCTCTGTTGCCTCTGCCTCCTCTGGTCTCTTCTGTGTCCTCTGCCTCCTCTGTTCTCTCTGTGGCCTCTGCCTCCTCTGGTCTCTCTGTCTCCTCTGCCTCCTCTGAACTCTCTGTGGCCTCTGCCTCCTCTGGTCTCTTTGTGGCCTCTGCCTCCTCTGGCCTCTCTATGGCCTCTGCATCCTCTGGACTCTCTGCCTCTTTTGGTCTTTCTGTGGCCTCTTCCTCCTCTAATCTCTCTGCCTCTTCTGCTTACTCTCGTCTCTCTGTGGCCTCTGCCTTCTCTCGTCTCTCTGTGGCCTCTGCCTCCTCTGGTCTCTCTGTCTCCTCTGCCTCCTCTGGTCTCTCTGCCTCCACTAGTCTCTCTATTGCCTCTGCCTCCTCTGGTCTCTTTGTTGCCTCTGCCTCCATGGGTCTCTCTGTCTCTCTGCCTCCTCTAGTCTCTCTATTGCCTCTGCCTCCTCTGGTCTCTCTGTGGCCTCAGCCTTCTCTGGTCTCTCTCTGGCCGCTGCCTACTCTGGTATCTCTAAAGCATCTGCCTTTTCTGGTCTCTCTGCCTCCTCTGCCTCTCTCTGGTCTCTCTGTGGCCCTTGCCTCCCTAGGACTCTCCTTGCCTCCCTGGTCTTTGAGTGGCCTCTGCCTCCTCTGGTCTCTCTGCCTCCTGCCTTTCCTCTGGTCTCTCTGTGGCCTCTGCCTCCTCTGGTCTCTCTGTCTCCTCTGCCTCCTCTGGTCTCTCTTTGTCTCCTCTGCCTCCTCTAGTCTCTCTGTGGCCTCTGCCTCCTCTGGTCTCTCTGCCTCCTCTGCCTCCTCTGCTCTAACTGCCTCCTCTCGTCTCTCTCTCTCTGCCTCCTCTGGTCTCTCTATGGCCTCTGCCTCCTCTGGTCTCTCTGTGGCCTCTGCCTCCTCTGGTCTCTCTGTCTCCTCTGCCTCCTCTGGTCTCTCTGTGGCCTCTGCCTCCTCTGGTCTCTCTGCCTCCTCTGGTCTTTCTGTGTGGCCTCTGCCTCCTCTGGTCTCTCTGTGGCCTCTCTGCTTCCTCTGCCTCCTCTGGTCTCTCTGCCTCCTCTGGTCTCTCTGTGGCCTCTCTGCCTCCTCTGGTCTCTCTGTCTCTGCCTCCTCTAGTCTCTCTGTGTCCTCTGCCTCCTCGGGTCTCTTTGTCTCCTCTGCCTCCTCTAGTCACTCTGTGGCCTCTGCCTCCTCTGGTCTCTCTGCCTCCTCTGCCTCCTCTGCTCTAACTGCCTCTTCTGGTCTCTCTGTCTCTCTGCCTCCTCTGGTCTCTCTGTGGCCTCTGCCTCCTCTGGTCTCTCTGTGGCCTCTGCCTTCTCTGGTCTCTCTGTGGCCTCTGCCTCCTCTGGTCTCTCTGTGGCATCTGCCTTTTCTGGTCTCTCTGCCTCCTCTGCCTCCCCTGGTCTCTCTGTGGCCTCTGCCTCCTCTGGACTCTCTGCCTCTGGCCTCCTGTGGCCTCTGCCTCCTCTGGTCTCTCTGTCTCCTCTGCCTCCTCTAGTCTCTCTGTGGCCTCTGCCTCCTCTGGTCTCTCTGTGTCCTCTGCCTCCTCTGGTCTCTATGTGGCCTCTGCCTCCTCTGGTCTCTCTGTCTCCTCTGCCTCCTCTGGTCTCTCTGTGGCCTGCCTCTGCCTCCTCTGCCTCCTCTGATCTCTCTGTGGCCTCTGCCTCCTCTGGTATCTGTCTGGTCTCTCTGTGACCTCTGCCTCTTCTGGTCTCTCTCTGGCCTCTGCCTCCTCTGGACTCTCTGCCTCCTCTTGTCTTTCTGTGGCCTCTGCCTCCTCTAGTGTCTCTCTGCCTCCCCTGCTTCCTCTGGTCTCTCTGTGGCCTCTGCCTCCTCTGATCTCTCTGCCTCATCTGCCTCCTCTGATCTCTCTGTGGCCTCTGCCTCCTCTGTTCTCTCTGTGGCTTCTGCCTTCTCTTGTCTCTCTGACTCCTCTGCCCCCTCTGGTCTCTCTGCCTCCACTGGTCTCTCTATTGCCTAAGCCTCCTCTGCTCTCTCTGTAACCTCTGCCTTCTCTTGTCTCTCTGCCTCCTATGTCCCCTCTGGTCTCTCTGCCTCCACTGCTCTCTCTATTGCCTCTGCCTCCTCTGGTCTCTTTGTCTCCTCTGCCTCCTCTATTCACTCTGTGGCCTCTGCCTCCTCTGGTCTCTCTGCCTCCTCTGCCTCCTCTGCTCTAACTGCCTCCTCTCGTCTCTCTCTCTCTGCCTTCTCTGGTCTCTCTATGGCCTCGGCCTCCTCTGGTCTCTCTATGGCCTCTGCCTCCTCTGGTCTCTCTGTCTCCGCTGCCTCCACTGGTCTCTCTGCCTTCTCTGCCTCCTATGCTCTCTCTGCCTCCTCTGGTCTGTCTGTGTCCTCTGCCTTCTCTGGTTTCTCTGTGGCCTCTCTGCCTTCTCTGCCTCCTCTGCTCTCTCTACCTCCACTGGTCTCTCTGTGACCTCTGCAATCCTCTGGTCTCTCTGTAGCCTATGCCTACCCTGGATTCTCTGTGGCCTCTGCCTCCTCTAGTCTCTCTGTGTCCTCTGCCTCCTCGGGTCTCTTTGTCTCCTCTGCCTCCTCTAGTCACTCTGTGGACTCTGCCTCCTCTGGTCTCTCTCCTCCTCTGCCTCCTCTGCTCTAACTGCCTCCTCTGGTCTCTCTGTCTCTCTGCCTCCTCTAGTCTCTCTGTGGCCTCAGCCTCCTCTGGTCTCTCTGTGGCCTCTGCCTTCTCTGGTCTCTCTCTGGCCGCTGCATACTCTGGTCTCTCTGAGGCATCTGCCTTTTCTGGTCTCTCTGCCTCCTCTGCCTCCCCTGGTCTCTCTGTGGCCTCTGCCTCCTCTAGACTCTCCTTGCCTCCCCTGGTCTTTCTGTGGCCTCTGCCTCCTCTGGTCTCTCAGCCTCCTCTGCTTCCTCTCTCGTCTCTCTGTGGCCTCTACCTCCTCTGGTCTCTCTGTCTCCTCTTCCACCTCCTCTGGTCTGTCTGTGTCCTCTGCCTTCCTCTTGTCTCTATGTGGCCTCTGCCTTTTCTGCTCTCTCTCTGTCTCTCTGCCTCCTCTCCTCTGGTCTCTCTGCCTCCTCTGCCTCCTCTGCCTCCTCTGATCTCTCTGTGGCCTCTGCCTCCTCTGGTATGTCTGTCTCCTCTGCCTCCTCTGCTCTCTCTGTGGCCTCTGGCTCCTCTGCTCTCTCTGTCTCCTCTATCTCCTCTGGTCTCTCTGTTGCCTCTGCCTCCTCTGGTCTCTTCTGTCCTCTGCCTCCTCTGGTCTCTCTGTGTCCTCTACCTCCTCTGGTCAGTCTTTGGCCTCTGCCTTCTCTGGATCTCTCTGTGGCCTCTGGTCTCTTACTGGCATCTGCCTTTTCTGGTCTCTCTGCCTACTCTGCCTCCTCTCTAGTCTCTCTGTGGCCTCTGCCTTCTCTGGACTATCTGCCTCCTTTGGTCTTTCTGTTGCCTCTGCCTCCTCTGGCCTCTCTGCCTCCTCTACTTCCTCCTCTGTCTCCTTGTGGCCTCTGCCTCCTCTGGTCTCTCTGTCTCCTCTGCCTCCTCTGGTCTCTCTGCCTCCTCTGGTCTCTCTGTGGCCTCTGCCTCCTCTGGTCTGTCTGTGTTCTCTACCTCCTCTGCCTCCTCTGGTCTCTCTGTGTCCTCTGCCTCCTCTGGTCCATCTGTCTCCTCTGCATCCACTGGCCTCTGCTTCCACTGCTCTCTTTGTGGCCTCTGCCTCCTCTAGTCTCTCTCTGGCCTCTGCCACTTCTAGTCTCACTGCCTTCTCTGTCTCCTCTAGTCTCTCCGTGTTCTCTATCTGCTCTGGTCTCTCTGTTGCCTCTGCCTCTTCTGTTCTCTCTGTCTCTTCTGCCTCTCTCTCTGGTCTCTCTGCCTCCTCTGCCTCCTCTGGTCTGTCTTTGGCCTCTGCCTCCTTTGGTCTGTCTGTGTCCTCTGCCTCCTCTGTTCTCTCTGTGGCCTCTGCCTCCTCTGGTCACTCTGTCTCCTCTGCCTCCACTGGTCTCTCTGTTGCATCTGCCTCCACTGGTCTCTCTCTGGCCTCTGCCTCCTCTAGTGTCTTTGCCTTCTCTGTCTCCTCTAGTCTCTCTGTGGCCTCTGCCTCCTCTGGTCTCTCTGTCTCCTCTGCCTCCTCTGCTCTCTCTGTGGCCTCTGCCTCCTCTGGTCACTCTGTCTCCTCTGCCTCCACTGGTCTCTCTGTTGCATCTGCCTCCACTGGTCTCTCTTTGGCCTCTGCCTCCTCTGGTCTCTCTCTGGCCTCTGCCTCCTCTAGTGTCTTTGCCTTCTCTGTCTCCTCTAGTCTCTCTGTGGCATCTACCTTTTCTGGTCTCTCTGACTCCTTCTCCTCTTCTGGTCTCTTTGTGGCCTTTGCCTCCTCTGGACTCTCTGCCTCTTCTGGACTTTCTGTGGCCTCTGCTTCCTCTCTCTCTCCCCTCCCGTTACCTCCTCTTGTCTCCTCATCTGCAGTCTATTCATCTGCAAATTGCCAGTCTGTTCTACTCCACGTCTACAGTCAGTTCTAATAATTGTCTACTGTCTGTTCTTCTGCACATTTACAGTCTTTACTACTGCATTTCTACAGTCTGTTCTAATGCTCGACTACAGTCTGTCTGGGCCTTTAGCGCATACCCTTTTTGACCTTTTAAACCCCTTATCAATGTGGTAGCCTCGCCAACCTTTACCACACGCGGAGACCACATTTCACTTGATCGGACCTTGGGAAGTGACCTCCAGCACCCCACTAGGGTGAATACATTGACAAAATGGGCATGTGGGAATCCCAAATTTATCACCTCCTGGCTCCTGGAGTAGCCTCTTGTCACATATCCGAAGTGCAGTTCCTCTAGAGCAAAGGAAAAATGATGATCAAAAGACACCTTTCTTGTCAGGGCCTATAGCTCTGACTTTAGCTGACCTTTTGACATCCCTTACCAATGTCAGAGCTTTCTAAATTTTGCACTTACAGTCTGGGGCCACCAGAACAACATCAAAGGTTGCTTTAGATCAAAGTGAAAAAGTTTCCCAAAAGACACAGCTTATAACGGTTTTGACCATTGACGCTGACACTATTTGACCGCTTAACAATGTCGAATCCCAAATTTTGCACGCTGGCTGGCTCTGGTCTCCTTGATCGACTGGAAGTTAGGCAGAGCAATATCAACAACAGTCTGTTCTAATGCCCAATTACATTTCACTTCCACCTCTACAGTTTGTTCTACTCTCCTCTACAGTGACTCATGTCTAGTAATGCCAGTCTAGATGTAACTGATGCTCTGCATTACTACAACAGTCTGTTCTAACTGCCCAATTATTCCTTTTCTATTGTACGCCTCCACTGCATACCATCTGTAATGCACAGCTACAGTCTTTCAACTGCAAGTCTACAGTCTGTTACTCACTGCACCTCTACAGTCTGTTCTAATGCCAGTCAGTCTGTTCACTACTGATGTTTCTAATCTGTCTGTTTTACTGCAACACATTTCTGTCTCAACTGCACATCTACAGTCTGTTCTAATGGCTCGCCTACCAGTCTGTTCTACTGCATTCAAGTCTGTTCTAATGCACAGCTACAGGTCTTTTCAACTGCAAAGTCTGTTCTACAGCCTACATTCTGTAGCCTCACTGCTACCTCTGTGTCTGTAAAAGTATGTCTGTAATGTCTTTTCTGCTACTGTACAGTCTCTTCTAATGCTTGTGTCACAGTCTTCAACTACTCCACTCTTACAGGTGTGATTCTATTCTGCACATCGTCAGTCTGTTATACAGCACTGCACCTCTACAGTCTGTTCTAATGCCAGTCTACAGTCTGTACTAAAGCATGCGCCTATAGTCTGTTCTAATGCTCGCCCAGTCTGTAGTCTACACTCTACAGTCTTGTCTCATTACTGCACGCACTCTACAGTCTGTTCTCCTGGATCTACCACACTGTTCTAATGCTCATCTACAGTCTGTCTTTATTGTCACGCTCAGCTGCTAAGCACAGTCTGTACTACTGCACCTGTACAGTCTGTTCAGTCTTTTCAACTGCATCTCAACAGTCTGTTCTACAGTCTGTACTCTCTGCTCTACTGCAGTCTGTTCGAATAATTGTCAACATTCTGTAATACTGCACATCTACATGACCAGTCTCCTTCTATTACTGCACATCTACAGTCTGTTCTAACATGTCTACAGTGTTTTCTAATACTCATACAGTCTGTTCGTTCTACGCCTATAGTCTGTTCTAATGCTCAATCTAGTCTGTTCTAATGCAGAACTGCAGGTTCTCTCTGTCTTTGCAATCTGACTGCTGTCCTGTTCTACTGCTCATCTACGGTCTGTTCTAGTCTAGATCTACAGTGTGTTCTAATAAACGTCTACAGTCTGTTCTACTGCACATCTACAGTCTGTACTACTGCACTTCTACAGTCTGTTCTAAAGCATGTCTAGAGTGTTTTCTAATATTCATATAGAGTCTGTTCTAAAGCTCGTCTTTAGTCTGAACTACTGCACCTCTACAGTCTGTTCTAAAGCATGTCTACAGTGTTTTTAATACTCATATACAGTCTGTTCTTACTACAGTCTCTCACAGTCTGTTCTAATGCAGTCAGTCTGTTCTACTGCACATCTACAGTCTGTTCTAATGCTGTCTACAGTCTGTTCTAAATCCTTCTACAGTCTGTTCTAATGCTGCTCTACAGTCTGTTCTAACTGCATCTACAGTCTGTTCAACTGCATGTACAGTCTGTTCTAATGCCAGTTTACATTCTGTACTACTGCTCTCTACAGTCTCTTCCACTGCATGTCTACAGTCTGTTTTACTGCACATCTACAATCTGTTCTAATGTACATCTACTGTCTGTTCTAATGCAAGTCTATAGTCTGTTCTACTGCTCGTCTACAGTCTGTTCTATTGCACATCTACAGTCTGTACTACTGCACTTCTACAGTCTGTTCTAATGCTCGTTCTACAGTCTGTATTACTCCACCTCTATAGTCTCTTCTAAAGCATGTCTAGAGTTTTTCTAATACTCATATACAGTCTGTTCTAATGCTCGTCTACAGTCTGAAGTACTGCACCTCTACAGTCTGTTCTAAAGCATGTCTACAGTGTTTTTTATAATACTCATATACAGTCTGTTCTAATGCAAGTCTATAGTCTGTACTACTGTTCATCTACAGTCTGTTTTACTGCACGTCTACAGTCTGTTCTGATAAACGCATATCTACAGTCTGTTCTGATCTACAGTCTGTTCTACTACACATCTACAGTCTTTCTATTGCACTTATGAAGTCTGTTCTAATGCACATCTACAGTCTGTTCTAATCCATGTCTATAGTCTGTACTACTGCTCATATACGGTCTGTTCTAGTGCAGGTCTACAGTCTGTTCTAATAAACGTCTACAATCTGTTCTACTGCACATCTACAGTCTGTACTACTGCACTTCTACAGTCTTTTCTAATGCTCATCTACAGTCTGTATTATTGCACCTCTACATTCTGTTCCAAAGCATGTCTAGAGTGTTTTCTAATACTCATATACAGTCTGTTCTAATGCTCGCCTACAGTCTGAACTACTGCACCTCTACAATCTGTTCTAAAGCATGTCTAGAGTGTTTTCTAATACTCATATAGAGTCTGTTCTAATGCTTGTCTACAGTCTGTTCAACTGCACCTCTACAGTATGTTCTAATGCCAGATTAAAGTCTGTACTACTGCTCTATTACAGTCTCTTCCACTAAAGTCTGTTTTACTGCACATCTACAATCTGTTCTAAAAATGTCTACAGTCTGTTCTACTGCACATCTACAGTTTGTACTACTGCACTTATACAGTCTGTTCTAATGCTTGTCTACAGTCTGTATTTCTGCAACCTCTACAGTCTCTTCTAAAGCATGTCTAGAGTATTTTCTAATACTCATAAATAGTCTGTTCTAATGCTCATTTACAGTCTGAACTACTGCACCTCTACAGTCTGTTCTAAAGAATGTCTACATTTTTGTCTAATGCTCATATACATTCTGTTTGTAATGCAAGTCTATAGTCTGTACTACTGCTTATCTACGGTCTCTTTAAGTGCAGGTCTACAGTCTGTTCTAATAAACGTCTACAGTCTGTTCTACTGCACATCTACAGTCTGTTCTAATGCTTGTCTACAGTCTGTATTTCTGCAACCTCTACAGTCTCTTCTAAAGCATGTCTAGAGTATTTTCTAATACTCATAAATAGTCTGTTCTAATGCTCATTTACAGTCTGAACTACTGCGCCTCTACAGTCTGTTCTAAAGAATGTCTACATTTTTGTCTAATACTCATATACAATCTGTTTGTAATGCAAGTCTATAGTCTGTACTACTGCTCATCTACGGTCTCTTTAAGTGCAGGTCTACAGTCTGTTCTAATAAACGTCTACAGTCTCTACTACTGCACATCTAAAGTCTATTCTAATGCACATCTACTGTCTGTTCTAATGCAAGTCTATAGTCTGTACTACTGCTCATCTACGGTCTGTTCTAGTCTAGATCTACAGTGTGTTCTAATAAACGTCTACAATCTGTTCTACTGCACATCTACAGTCTGTACTACTGCACTTCTACAGTCTTTACTAATGCTCATCTACAGTCTGTATTACTGCACCTCTATAATCTGTTCTAAAGCATGTCTAGAGTGTTTTCTAATATTCATATAGAGTCTGTTCTAAAGCTCGTCTTTAGTCTGAACTACTGCACCTCTACAGTCTGTTCTAAAGCATGTCTACAGTGTTTTTAATACTCATATACAGTCTGTTCTTATTCTCGCTCTACAGTCTATACTACTGAATCTCTACAGTCTATTCTTTTGCATATTGTCAGTCTGTTCTACTGACGTTTACAGTCTGTTCTAATGCTTGTCTACAGTCAGTTTTAAATCCAATCTAGAGTATGTACTACTGCTGCTCTGAAGTCTTTTCAACTGCATGTCAACAGTCTGTTCAATCGCACCTGTACAGTCTGTTTTAATGCCAGTTTACAATCTGTACTACTGCTCTACTACAGTCTCTTCCACTGCACGTCCTAACGTCTATTTTACTGCACATCTACAGTCTGTTCTAATGTACAACTACTGTCTGTTCTAATGCAAGTCTATAGTCTGTCCTACTGCTCGTCTACAGTGTGTTTCTTTTGCACATCTACCGTCTGTACTACTGCACTTCTACAGTCTGTTCTAATGCTCGTCTACAGTCTGTATTACTGCACCTCTATAGTCTCTTCTAAAGCATGTCTAGAGTTTTTCTAATACTCATATACAGTCTGTTCTAATGCTCGTCTACAGTCTGAACTACTGCACCTCTACAGTCTGTTCTAAAGCATGTCTACAGTGTTTTTATAATACTCATATACAGTCTGTTCTAATGCACATCTACAGTCTGTTCTAATGCAAGTCTATAGTCTGTACTACTGCTTATCTACAGTCTGTTCTACTGCAAGTCTACAGTCTGTTCTAATAAACATCTAAAGTCTGTTCCACTGCACATCTACAGTCTGTTCTAATGCTCGTCTACAGTCTGAACTACTGCACCTCTACAATCTGTTCTAAAGCATGTCTAGAGTGTTTTCTAATACTCATATAGAGTATGTTCTAATGCTCGTCTACAGTCTGTTCAACTGCACCTCTACAGTCTGTTCAAATGTCAGATTAAAGTCTGTACTACTGCTCTATTACAGTCTCTTCCACTAAATTCTCTGTTTTACTGCACATCTACAATCTGTTCTAATGTACATCTACTGTCTGTTCTAATGAAAGTCTACAGTCTGTACTACTGCCCATCTACAGTCTGTTCTACTGCACGTCTACAGTCTGTTCTAAAAAATGTCTACAGTCTGTTCTACTGCACATCTACAGTTTGTACTACTGCACTTCTACAGTCTGTTCTAATGCTTTTTCTACAGTCTGTATTTCTGCACCTCTACAGTCTCTTCTAAAGCATGTCTAGAGTATTTTCTAAAACTCATAAATAGTCTGTTCTAATGCTCATTTACAGTCTGAACTACTGCACCTCCACAGTCTGTTCTAAAGAATGTCTACATTTTTTCTAATACTTATATACAATCTGTTCTAATGCACGTCTATAGTCTGTACTACTGCTCATCTACGGTCTCTTTAAGTGTGGGTCTACAGTCTGTTCTAATGAACATCTACAGTCTGTTCTAATGCACATCTACAGTCTGTTCTAATGCACATCTACAGTCTGTTCTAGTGCAGGTCTACAGTCTGTTTTAATATACGTCTACAGTCTCTTCTTCTGCACATCTACAGTCTGTACAACTGCACTTCTACAGTCTTTTCTAATGCTCGTCTACAGTCTGTATTACTGCCACCTCTATAGTCTCTGTTCTAAAGCATGTCTAGAGTGTTTTCTAATACTCATATAGAGTCTGTTCTAATGCTCCTACAGTCTGAACTACTGCACCTCTACAGTCTGTTCTAAAGCATGTCTAGAGTGTTTTGTAATACTCATATACAGTCTGTTCTAATGCTCATCTACAGTCTGTACTACTGCACCTCTCTATTCTATTCTTCTGCACATTGTCAGTCTCTTCTTCTGGGCGTTTACAGTCTGTTCTAATGATCGTCTACAGTCTGTTCTAAATCCAATCTAGAGTGTGTACTACTGTTGCACTGAAGTCTGTACAAATGCACGTCTAAAGTCACTTCTATTGTACGTCTATAGCTTGTTCTAATGCACATCTACAATCTGTTATAATGCAAGTCTACAGTCTGTACTACTGCTTCTCTACAGTCTGTTCTAATGCCAGTCTAGAGTCTGTACTACTTCTGCTCTGCAGTCTGTTTTACTGCAAGTCTACATTCAGTTCTACTGCACATCTACAGTCTGTTCTAATGCACAGCTACAGTCTGTTAAACTGCAAGTCTACAGTCTGTACTACTGCACCTCTACAGTCTGTTCTAAAGCATGTCTAGAGTGTTTTCTAATACTCATATACAGTCTATTCTAATGCTCGTGTAAAGTCTCAACTACTGAAGCCTTACGGTCTATTCTTCGTCAGTCTGTTCTACACATCTACAGTCTGTTCTAATGGACATCTACAGTCTGTTCTAATGCACGTCTATAATCTGTTCAAATGCTCATCCACAGTCTGTTCTAATGCAAGTCCACAGTCTGTACTACTGCACATCTACAATCTGTTCTATTGCTTGTCTACAGTCTGTTCTAATCCCCAATAAAAGTCTTTACTGTTCTCTCTACAGTCTGTTCTACTGCATGGCTCTACAGTCTGTTCTAATAATTGTCTACAGTCTCTTCTACTGCACATCTAAAGTCTGTTCTAATGCACGTCATTAGTCTGTTCAAATGTTCGCCCACAATCTGTTCTAATGCAGTCCGTCTGACCACACATCTATAGTCTGTTCTATTGCTCGAATATCAGTCTGTTCTATTGCCCAATAACAGTATTTACTACTCAACCTCTACAGTTTGTTCTACTGTTCTCTACAGTCTGTTCTAATGCCATTTTACTGTCTGTACTACTGCTCTACACGTCTGTTCTACTGCATGTCTACAGTCTGTTTTACTGCACATCTACAGTCTGTTCTACTGCATATCTACAGTTTCTACTACTGCACTTCTAAAGTCTGTTCTAATGCACATCTACAGTCTATTCTACTGCAGGTCTCTACAGTCTGTACTACTGCACCTCTACAGTCTGTTCTAAAGCATGTCTAGAGTGTTTAATACTCATATACAGTCTATTCTAATAATCGTCTACAGTCTGTACTAATGCACCTCTAAAGTCTATTCTTCTGAAGCACTGTGAGTCTGTTCTACTGCAAGTCTACAGTCTGTTCTAATAATTTTCTACAGTCCGTTCTACTGCACGTCTACAGTCTTTTCTAATAATTATCGACATTCTGTACTACTGCACCTTACAGTCTTTTCTACTGCGCATCTACAATCTGTTCTAATACACGTCTATAGTCTGTTCAAATGCTCATCCACAGTCTGTTCTAATGCAATCTGTACGACCAGACATCTATTGTTCCTTTCTATTGCTTGAATATAGTCTGTTTTAATGCCCAGTAACAGTTTACTACTCCAGCTCTACTGTTTGTTCTACTGCTCCTCTACAGTATGTTCTACTGCATGTCTACAGTCTGTTCTAATGCACAGCTACAGTCTGTTTAACTAGAGGTCTACAGTCTGTTCTACTGCATGACTATAGTCATTTTTAATAAACGTCTACAGTCTCTTCTACTAGACGTCTACAGTCTGTTCTAATAATTGTCAAGATTCTGTACAACTGCACCTCTACAGTCTCTTCTACTGCACATCTACAGTCTGTTTTAATGGTCCTCTATGATTGTGTATAGTCAGTTCTAAAGCCATTCTACAGTCTGTACTACTGCTGCTCTACAGTCTGTTCTACTGCACATCTACACAGTCTGTTTTAATGCCAGTTTACAATCTGTACTACTGCTCTACTACAGTCTCTT
>JALDNG010003625.1:0-18928 GCA_024349245.1 Neodontobutis hainanensis | reverse complement strand
GTTCCTCATTTTGAGGGCTTATCCATTTTCACAGATGGCTTCTCCTCTCTTAAACCTCTCTGGCTAGGATTCGAGATTCTGTCCTCAAAGGAATGTCCTTTGTCTTTGAAGTGGACCTCAGAGTCAGGTCCTTCTGTGTTGGTACATCCTCCTGAAGAGCCTTGTTTTCCTACACAACTCTTCCTGTCCTTTCCTAACTCCACTGATGTCTCCTTCTCGTCTCCTCTGTCCTAGGTGCGCCTCTGGTGGTGTTTCGGGTGTTACTTCCTGTTGCCTGTTTTCTTCACCGTCCTGTGTCAGGTGGCGAGTCGTAACGTCAACCCCTCGTCCAAACAAAAGTCTCCTCAGCGTCTTCACGACGGTGCGGTGCCTAATCGCCGGCGAGCGCTGGAGCGTCAGAGGAACGGCGCCCTGCTGTGCGTCTGCATAATGTACGCCCTCTGCACTGGCCCAGAGCGTGTCGCCGACATCACCATGACGACTGCCCGCATCTCTGTTGCCGTGGAGACTGCCTCCATGCTCGCCCTGTTACATCACTTCCTGTTGTTCTTCAAGGCCTCGATATCTCCTCTGCTGCTGCTCTGCCTCTGCAAGGTCTGTGTCCTACACAAAAACCTCTGACTGTGTAACGGTCTAATGTCATGTGATGGTCTAATGTCATGTGATGGTCTAATGTCATGTGACGGTCTAATGTCATGTGATGGTCTAATGTCATGTGACTGTCTAATGTCATGTGACTGTCTAATGTCATGTGACGGTCTAATGTCATGTGACGGTCTAATGTCACGTGACTGTCTAATGTCATGTGACTGTCTAATGTCATGTGATGGTCTAATGTCATGTGACTGTCTAATGTCATGTGACTGTCTAATGTCATGTGACGGTCTAATGTCACGGACGGTCTAATGTCATGTGACTGTCTAATGTCATGTGATGGTCTAATGTCATGTGACGGTCTAATGTCACGTGACTGTCTAATGTCATGTGACTGTCTAATGTCATGTGACGGTCTAATGTCATGTGACTGTCTAATGTCATGTGACGGTCTAATGTCACGGACGGTCTAATGTCACGTGACTGTCTAATGTCACGGGACTGTCTAATGTCATGTGACGGTCTAATGTCATGTGACTGTCTAATGTCATGTGACGGTCTAATGTCACGGACGGTCTAATGTCATGTGACTGTCTAATGTCACGGACGGTCTAATGTCATGTGACTGTCTAATGTCACGGACTGTCTAATGTCATGTGACTGTCTAATGTCATGTGATGGTCTAATGTCATGTGACTGTCTAATGTCACGTGACTGTCTAATGTCATGTGACTGTCTAATGTCACGGACGGTCTAATGTCATGTGACTGTCTAATATCATGTGACTGTCTAATGTCACGGACGGTCTAATGTCATGTGATGGTCTAATGTCATGTGACGGTCTAATGTCACGTGACTGTCTAATGTCATGTGACTGTCTAATGTCATGTGACGGTCTAATGTCATGTGACTGTCTAATGTCATGTGACGGTCAATGTCACGGGACGGTCTAATGTCATGTGACTGTCTAATGTCACGGGACTGTCTAATGTCATGTGACGGTCTAATGTCATGTGACTGTCTAATGTCATGTGATGGTCTAATGTCACGGGACGGTCTAATGTCATGTGACTGTCTAATGTCACGGACGGTCTAATGTCATGTGACTGACTAATGTCACGGACTGTCTAATGTCATGTGACTGTCTAATGTCATGTGATGGTCTAATGTCATGTGACTGTCTAATGTCACGTGACTGTCTAATGTCATGTGACTGTCTAATGTCATGTGACTGTCTAATGTCATGTGACTGTCTAATGTCATGTGACTGTCTAATGTTATGTGACTGTCTAATGTCACGGACGGTCTAATGTCATGTGACTGTCTAATGTCATGTGATGGTCTAATGTCATGTGACTGATTAATGTCATGTGACTGATTAATGTCACGGGACTGTCTAATGTCATGTGACTGTCTAATGTCATGTGACTGATTAATGTCATGTGACTGATTAATGTCATGTGACTGTCTAATGTCATGTGACTGTCTAATGTCATGTGACTGTCTAATGTTATGTGACTGTCTAATGTCATGTGACGGTCTAATGTCATGTGACTGTCTAATGTCATGTGACTGTCTAATGTCATGTGACTGTCTAATGTTATGTGACTGTCTAATGTCATGTGACGGTCTAATGTCATGTGACTGTCTAATGTCATGTGACTGTCTAATGTCACGGGACTGTCTAATGTCATGTGACGGTCTAATGTCATGTGACTGTCTAATGTCACGGGACTGTCTAATGTCATGTGACGGTCTAATGTCATGTGACTGTCTAATGTCATGTGACGGTCTAATGTCACGGGACGGTCTAATGTCATGTGACTGTCTAATGTCGCGGGACGGTCTAATGTCATGTGACTGTCTAATGTCACGGGACTGTCTAATGTCATGTGACGGTCTAATGTCATGTGACTGTCTAATGTCATGTGACTGTCTAATGTCATGTGACTGTCTAATGTCATGTGACGGTCTAATGTCACGGGACGGTCTAATGTCATGTGACTGTCTAATGTCACGGGACGGTCTAATGTCATGTGACTGTCTAATGTCACGGGACTGTCTAATGTCATGTGACTGTCTAATGTCATGTGATGGTCTAATGTCATGTGACTGTCTAATGTCACGTGACTGTCTAATGTCACGTGACTGTCTAATGTCATGTGACTGTCTAATGTCACGGGACGGTCTAATGTCATGTGACTGTCTAATATCATGTGACTGTCTAATGTCACGGACGGTCTAATGTCATGTGATGGTCTAATGTCATGTGACGGTCTAATGTCACGTGACTGTCTAATGTCATGTGACTGTCTAATGTCACGGGACTGTCTAATGTCACGTGACGGTCTAATGTCATGTGACGGTCTAATGTCACGGGACGGTCTAATGTCATGTGACTGTCTAATGTCACGGGACTGTCTAATGTCATGTGACGGTCTAATGTCATGTGACTGTCTAATGTCATGTGACGGTCTAATGTCACGGGACGGTCTAATGTCACGTGACTGTCTAATGTCACGTAACTGTCTAATGTCACGTGACTGTCTAATGTCACGGGACGGTCTAATGTCACGTGACGGTCTAATGTCACGGGACGGTCTAATGTCACGTGACTGTCTAATGTCACGTGACTGTCTAATGTCATGTGACGGTCTAATGTCATGTGACTGTCTAATGTCACGTGACTGTCTAATGTCATGTGACGGTCTAATGTCACGGGACGGTCTAATGTCATGTGACTGTCTAATGTCACGGGACTTTCTAATGTCACGGGACGTTCTAATGTTTAATGTGACTGTCTAATGTCACGTGACTGTCTAATGTCATGTGACGGTCTAATGTCACGGGGCGGTCTAATGTCACGTGACTGTCTAATGTCACGTAACTGTCTAATGTCACGTGACTGTCTAATGTCACGTGACTGTCTAATGTCACGGACGGTCTAATGTCATGTGACGGTCTAATGTCACGGGAGTCTAATGTCATGTGACTGTCTAATGTCACGTGACTGTCTAAAGTCACGTGACTGTCTAATGTCACGGACGGTCTAATGTCATGTGACTGTCTAATGTCACGGACTGTCTAATGTCATGTGACTGTCTAATGTCACGTGACTGTCTAATGTCATGTGACTGTCTAATGTCACGGACTGTCTAATGTCATGTGACTGTCTAATGTCACGGGACGGTCTAATGTCATGTGACTGTCTAATGTCACGGGACGGTCTAATGTCATGTGACTGTCTAATGTCATGTGACTGTCTAATGTCATGTGACTGTCTAATGTCACGGACGGTCTAATGTCATGTGACTGTCTAATGTCATGTGATGGTCTAATGTCATGTGACGGTCTAATGTCATGTGACTGTCTAATGTCATGTGACGGTCTAATGTCATGTGACGGTCTAATGTCATGTGACTGTCTAATGTCATGTGACGGTCTAATGTCACGGGACTGTCTAATGTCATGTGACTGTCTAATGTAATGTGACGGTCTAATGTCACGGGACTGTCTAATGTCATGTGACTGTCTAATGTCACGGGACGGTCTAATGTCATGTGACTGTCTAATGTCACGGGACGGTCTAATGTCATGTGACTGTCTAATGTCACGGACTGTCTAATGTCATGTGACTGTCTAATGTCACGTGACTGTTTAATGTCATGTGACTGTCTAATGTCACGTGACTGTCTAATGTCATGTGACTGTCTAATGTCACGGACTGTCTAATGTCATGTGACTGTCTAATGTCACGTGACTGTCTAATGTCATGTGACTGTCTAATGTCACGGACTGTCTAATGTCACGTAACTGTCTAATGTCATGTGACTGTCTAATGTCATGTGACGGTCTAATGTCATGTGACGGTCTAATGTCATGTGACTGTCTAATGTCATGTGACGGTCTAATGTCACGTAACTGTCTAATGTCATGTGACTGTCTAATGTCACGGACGGTCTAATGTCACGGACGGTCTAATGTCACGGACGGACTAATGTCACGGGACTGTCTAATGTCATGTGACTGTCTAATGTCATGTGACGGTCCCAATGTCATGTGACGGTCTAATGTCATGTGACTGTCTAATGTCATGTGACGGTCTAATGTCACGTAACTGTCTAATGTCATGTGACTGTCTAATGTCACGGACGGTCTAATGTCACGGACGGTCTAATGTCACGGACGGTCTAATGTCATGTGACGGTCCCAATGTCACGGACGGTCTAATGTCATGTGACTGTCTAATGTCACGGGACGGTCTAATGTCATGACAAGACAAGACAAGACATTTATTTTTGTATAGCCCAATATCACAACAACAGCCGCCTCAAAGGGCTTAACAGACTGTACTAGACAACATCCCCTGTCCTTAGACCCTCCATCAGGGTGAGGAAAAACTCCAAAAAAACCCAGCCGGGAAAAAAGAGAAACCTCAGGGAGAACCACAGAAGGAGGGATCCACTCCCAGGACGGACAGGCCGTGCAAAAATGTGTCCAGGACAGTTGAAAAAAAAATACATAAAATACAAAACATATTCACAAAAACATTTATGTTGACAGCGTCCAGTGTCCACTCTGTCTGTGTATGTAAGGTGGATGGGACCTCAGCCATTATCAAGGTAGATGAAAGATGAGCTGTGGGTCCTCACACTGGAGCAGAGTCAGGGGTGGGGCAGTACACATCACCAGCAGATCAGAGGTTTGCGTCCACCCTAGGAGGAGGTAGAAAGGAGAAAAACAAAAGTGCTAAATACTACTGATAATAGGCAGATGTAATAATAATATCAGCGGTTGAGTGTGAACCTACAGCTACAACCAGTGTAAACCTAACACTATGATCAATCAGTCTCCATACGTTTGGTGAAATAAGTAAGTTTTGAGTTTGCTTTTGAAAATCTCAACAGAGTCAGATCGCCGCACTTCCACCGGGAGCACATTCCACAAAAATGGGGCTCTATAAGAAAAGGCTCTGTAGCCAGCAGACTTCTTCTTTATTCGAGGAAGTTGAAGGAGGCCAGCGTCCTGAGAGCGAAGGGTACGAGCTGGAGTATACCAGGTGATAAGGTCAGATAGGTAAGAGGGCGCGCGTCCACAAAGGATTTTATAGGTTAACAAGAGAACTTTGAAATCAGCTCTAACATGAATAGGAAGCCAGTGTAATGAAGCCAGGACCGGAGTAATGTGATCAAACTTCCTGGTCTTTGTTAAAAGTCTGGCGGCTGTATTTTGGACCATTTGTAGACTGTGAGTACTTTTCTTCGGCAGTCCAGAGAATAACGCATTACAGTAGTCCAGCCTGGATGTGACAAATGCATGAATGAGAATTTCAGCATCAGCTAAAGAGAGGCAGGAGCGAATTTGTGAGATATTCCGCAAGTGAAAAAAGCCCAATTTAGTGACCTCACTAATGTGCTGCTGCAGAGATAGTGTGGGGTCAAAAATTACACCGAGGTTCCTCGCAGTTTTTCCGTGCTCCAACACACAGTTGTTGATTGAGACAGTAAGATTGTTGAACTTGTGCCGATGACTGGCAGGACCAATTAACAAGAGCTCTGTTTTATCCGAGTTCAAATGGAGGAAGTTTTGAGACATCCATGTTTTAATTGAAACGAGGCAGGCCTCTAGACGCATGATGTCAGTATTATTCACTTTTATTGGTAGATACAGCTGTGTATCATCGGCATAACAGTGGAAGTTCACTCCATAACTTCTGATGATTTGTCCCAATGGTGTAACATATAGTGAAAAAAGTATGGGACCGAGCACAGACCCTTGTGGCACACCGAACTTCACTGGTGCCGTGGAGGAGAAGGATTTATTAAAAGAGACAAAATGAGACCTATCACACAGATAGGATTCTAACCAAGAAAGAGCAGAGCCAGAGATGCCAAAAACATCTTTAAGTCTGTTGATTAGCACTGCATGATCAATCGTATCAAATGCAGCTGAGATCCAGCAATAACAGTAGACCCGATGAGTCCTCGTCCATCTGAAGGAGGAGAGCATTAGTTACTTTAACTAAAGCTGTTTCAGTGGAATAAGAGGCCCTAAATGCAGACTGAAACGGCTCGAGGAGGTCATTTTCTGATAGATATAGAGTAAGTTGTTTTAGCACAACTTTTTCGAGGACTTTAGATAGAAAAGGTAAATTGGAGACAGGACGGAAATTATTTATGCATCCAGGATCCAAAGTAGGTTTTTGAGCAGGGGTTTGACCACAGCCTGTTTGAAAAGGGAAGGAACGGTGCCAGTAGACAGGGACAAGTTTATAATGTTTAATATCATTTGCCCCACATAGAGCCACAGTTCTTTAAGCTGTTTTGCTGCAGGATATCCAGGAGACACGTAGTTGCTTTACATAAAGAAACCACCTTTGTCAGCTCATCGAGGGAAACAGAATCTAAGACTGAGAGACGAGAGATCGGTGGATCCAAGTGAATGGGACCCGGAGCCAAAGAAGACAAAAACAAAATATTATCCCTGATATCTTCAATTTTATGATTAAAGAAATCTAAAAAGTCTTGTGCACTAAAGGGAGAGGAGTCTTCAGTTGTTTTTGGTTGGATAAGTTTAGCAACTGTTCCAAAGAGAAACCTGGGGTTATGCCGGTTTTCTCTTATAAGAGATGAAAAATAGGTAGTCTTTGCAGTGCTGAGGGCGTGCTTATAGGTGTTTACACACAAACACCACTTTTGATAATTTAGATTTGTTTTTGACTTGCGCCATTTGCGTCAAAACTCCTGCAGGCCTGTTTCAAAGCCCGCGTTTCCTCATTATACCATGGCGTAGGTCGTCTGGTTGGTCTGGGCTTTGTCCTGAGGGGTGCCACTGAGTCGGTGATGGCTGAGAGGGTAGCATGGACCTCCTCTGTGTAGGCCTCTACTGAGTTTCCAGTTGGAGTTAAATTAGGAAGAACATCTGTCAGCCGTGTGGCAATCATTTCCATTGCACCTGCGCTAAAATTCCGTGTAGACACTACGCATTTGTCTGAATTGGAGGGAAATGTGTAACTTATCTCGAACTCTACCAGTGAGTGATCTGAGACAGCAGATGAAAGAGAGGAGACAAAGAGATTGGAGACATCTATTCCCCGAGCCAAAACAAGATCAAGATAGTTTCCACTAATGTGTGTGGGCTCATGAACAAACTGGTTAAAGACAGCGTCGTAAACAGTGATTGAAATGCTCTGGCCAGAGGATCACACTCCTTATTTAGATGAATATTAAAGTCTCCAACTAGAAGGATGTTATCAGCATGGGTTATTAAGTCCGAGAGGAAAACTCCAAACTCATCCAAGAAAGAAGAGTAGGGACCCGGAGGCGATAGATTACAGCTAAATAAAATGGCTTCCTTCTGTTTATTTGAGAAGAAATATGTTTAATGAGTAACACTTGGAAAGAGTTAAATTTCGGCTGTGATGATGTACCTGTAAAGCAAAATGCAGCTTTATAAATGGCTGCAACACCACCACCTGTTTCGACGTGCGACCTACCTGTGCATACGCATAATCAGGGGGAGAGGCTTCATTTAGTGGCAGAAAAACATTTGGCCTAAGCCATGTTTCACAAAGACAAAGTAAATCCAAGCTATGAGAAGCAATAAGATCATTAATTAGGAGTGCTTTGGAGGATAGAGACCGCACATTCAGGAGACCGATCTTCAGTCTTGATGTAGAGCAGACATTTGAGGCTGGTCCAGTGGAGAGATAGCGACAGGAAAAAGTTGTCGAGCTCTAACAATTCTGCTTGGTTTAAAAGATTGCCTCTGAGTTATAATAACATGAGGACAGGATGCTTTTGGGTCACTGACTCTGTGAGTTTTCAGATGTGTTTGAGGACTAAATAACAGATTTAGGCAGTAGACATCAGGATAACACGGCCTAACCAGACAACTAAAAGCTTCTACATTATCCAGTTCCACACCCGCACTATCATGACTAGCAGGTTCTCTAATTCCTGCGACCTGCTGAGATTCCTTGTGTCAAATGCACCGAATGCACCTGTCTATATTACTAGACAAAATGGCAGCACCATGTCCAGTAGGATGCAGGCCGTCTGCCCTCAGCAGGCCTGGGCGGCCCCAGAAAGAAGGCCAGTTATCCACGAAACCATAACCTTTCTGACTACAATGCCGGGCCAGCCACCGGTTCATGGAAACTAATCTGCTATACTGTTCATCACTACCCCTTACGGGGAGGGGGCCAGAGACAATTAATCGATGCCGACTCATCTTGTTCCCTAGTTCAAGAGTCCTGGCTAGGCTATCTTTGGTTACCTCTGACTGCCTCATTCTCACATTATTGGTGCCGACATGAATAACTATCTGCTTGTATGTAGTGCCAGTATGTGTCTGAGGAAACTCTCCTCCCTGTGTGATGTCAGCACCTAAGATTAGCCTCTATGTCGGAAGCTCTGGCCCCGGTAAACAGTGGACAATGGCTGGCGTCTCAAGTCTAACATTGCGGGTAATGGAGTCTCCTATCACCAGAGTGCGATGCTTGCTCAGGTTGGCAGGCGAGAGGAAACAGGCCGGTGATCAGCGCGACAAGCGGACTTGAAAGCGCCGAAAACCGGTTCGCGGTCAGAGGGGGTGACCGCGGACAGGGGCGGACAACCGAAGACTTCCCCTGCCTGCACGCCTGCGCGCCGGACCGGCTCAAACATATCACTCTTTGCAACAACTGCCGAGACAGTTGAGCCACAACTAGAGCTATCGCTAGCAGGACTGCTATCAGTCCTGCATCTGATACTATCAGGAAACCCTGACACATCTAAAGTAACCAAACCCTGTCTATGCTGATCTAGCTGCTCTAACTCACAAACACGTCTCTCTAATAGAGACAACCTATCTAGTAATACCGAACAAGAATGGCAAACCATTGCCACAAGCAACAACAACACAGAATAGCTTAGCTAAGCTAGTGTATATACAGCTAAGTCAAGCCAACAGTTCACAACTCACAATGATAAATTCAAACAAACACACACAGCAGTACTAACCACAAGTTAAACAAATACCTCTGTAAACACAACAAAAACTAACCACCAGTAAGACAACAATGGTAACAAACAAACAATCGAGGTTTAATCAGGCTAATTCAAACGCTAAAAACCCGCTAGAATGCTAGCTAGCACTAAGCAGTGCCCTGTTCAACAGTTCACAACTCACAATGATAAATTCTAACACACACACACACACAGGAGTACTAACCACAAGTTAAACGGAAAACTCTGTAAAACACAACAAAAACTAACCACCAGTAAGACAACAATGGTAACAAACAAACAATCGAGGTATAATCAGGCTAATTCAAACGCTTAAAACCCGCTAGCTGGCTAGCTAGCACTAAGAGAAGTGCCCTGTTCACAAAACGGCAGCAGCAACTCTAGTACTAAACTCTAGCAGAAATATAACCAGAATAACAATGTATGAGGTGTGGTGCACAGTTAAAGTGTTGACAATGTTTAAGAAATAATTAATACGTAACTTTAGGACAATGCCAGGAGAGATACACTCGCCTGATTGTTAGCGTCACTGGGATGCGTCAATGCGTCACTCACTCAGACAGTCATGTGACTGTCTAATGTCACGGGACGGTCTAATGTCATCTGACTGTCTAATGTCACGTAACTGTCTAATGTCATGTGACTGTCTAATGTCACGGGACTGTCTAATGTCATGTGACTGTCTAATGTCATGTGACTGTCTAATATCATGTGACGGTCTAATGTCATGTGACTGTCTAATGTCATGTGACTGTCTAATGTCACGGGACGGTCTAATGTCATCTGACTGTCTAATGTCACGTAACTGTCTAATGTCATGTGACTGTCTAATGTCACGGGACTGTCTAATGTCATGTGACTGTCTAATGTCATGTGACTGTCTAATGTCATGTGATGGTCTAATGTCATGTGACTGTCTAATGTTATGTGACTGTCTAATGTCACGGGACGGTCTAATGTCATGTGACTGTCTAATGTCATGTGATGGTCTAATGTCATGTGACTGTCTAATGTCATGTGACTGATTAATGTCATGTGACTGATTAATGTCACGGGACTGTCTAATGTCATGTGACTGTCTAATGTCATGTGACTGTCTAATGTCATGTGACTGATTAATGTCACGGGACGTCTAATGTCACGTGACTGTCTAATGTCATGGGACTGTCTAATGTCATGTGACGGTCTAATGTCATGTGACTGTCTAATGTCATGTGACTGATTAATGTCATGTGACTGATTAATGTCACGGGACGTCTAATGTCACGTGACTGTCTAATGTCATGGGACTGTCTAATGTCATGTGACGGTCTAATGTCATGTGACTGTCTAATGTCATGTGACTGATTAATGTCACGGGACTTTCTAATGTCACGGGACGTTCTAATGTTTAATGTGACTGTCTAATGTCACGTGACTGTCTAATGTCACGGGACGGTCTAATGTCACGGGACGGTCTAATGCCATGTGACTGTCTAATGTCATGTGACTGTCTAATGTCATGTGACTGTCTAATGTCACGGGACGGTCTAATGCCATGTGACTGTCTAATGTCACGTGACTGTCTAATGTCATGTGACTGTCTAATGTCACGGGACAGTCTAATGTCATGTTACTGTCTAATGTCACGGGACGGTCTAATGTCACGGGACGGTCTAATGTCACGGGACGGACTAATGTCACGGGACGGTCTAATGTCACGTGACTGTCTAATGTCACGTGACTGTCTAATGTCACGGGGCGGTCTAATGTCATGTGACTGTCTAATGTCACGTAACTGTCTAATGTCATGTGACTGTCTAATGTCATGGGGCGGTCTAATGTCACGGGGCGGTCTAATGTCACGGGGCGGACTAATGTCCGTGACATTAGACCGTCACATGACATAACTGTCTAATGTCATGTGACTGTCTAATGTCACGGGACGGTCTAATGTCATGTGACTGTCTAATGTCACGGGACGGTCTAATGTCATGTGGATGTCTAATGTCACGTGACTGTCTAATGTCATGGGACTGTCTAATGTCACGGGGCGGTCTAATGTCACGGCGGTCTAATGTCACGGGGCGGTCTATTACGTGGCGGTCTAATCTTACTGGACGGTCTAATCTCACTGGGCGGTCTAATGTCACGTGACTGTCTAATGTCACGTGACTGTCTAATGTCACGGGACGGTCTAATGTCATGTGACTGTCTAATGTCATGTGACTGTCTAATGTCATTTGACTGTCTAATGTCATTTGACTGTCTAATGTCACGGGACGGTCTAATGTCATGTGACGGTCTAATGTCATGTGACTGTCTAATGTCATGTGACTGTCTAATGTCATGTGACGGTCTAATGTTACGGGACGGTCTAATGTCATGTGACTGTCTAATGTCACGGGACGGTCTAATGTCATGTGACGGTCTAATGTCATGTGACTGTCTAATGTCATGTGACTGTCTAATGTCACGGGACGGTCTAATGTCATGTGACGGTCTAATGTCATGTGACTGTCTAATGTCATGTGACTGTCTAATGTCATGTGACGGTCTAATGTTACGGGACGGTCTAATGTCATGTGACTGTCTAATGTCATGTGACTGTCTAATGTCATTTGACTGTCTAATGTCACGGGGCGGTCTAATGTCATGTGACGGTCTAATGTCATGTGACTGTCTAATGTCATGTGACTGTCTAATGTCACGGGCAGTCTAATGTAATGTGACGGTCTAATGTCATGTGACTGTCTAATGTCATGTGACGGTCTAATGTCATGTGACGGTCTAATGTCATGGGGCGGTCTAATGTCACGGACTGTCTAATGTCATGTGACTGTCTAATGTCACGTGACTGTCTAATGTCATGTGACTGTCTAATGTCACGGGGCGGTCTAATGTCATGTGACTGTCTAATGTCACGTGACTGTCTAATGTCATGTGACTGTCTAATGTCACGGGGCGGTCTAATGTAATGTGACGGTCTAATGTCATGTGACGGTCTAATGTCACGGGACGGTCTAATGTCATGTGACTGTCTAATGTCACGGGGCGGTCTAATGTCATGACAAGACAAGACAAGACATTTATTTTTGTATAGCCCAATATCACAACAACAGCCGCCTCAAAGGGCTTAACAGACTGTACTAGACAACATCCCCTGTCCTTAGACCCTCCATCAGGGTGAGGAAAACTCCAAAAACCCAGCCGGAAAAAGAGAAACCTCAGGGAGAACCACAGAAGGAGGGATCCACTCCCAGGACGGACAGGCCGTGCAAAAATGTGTCCAGGACAGTTGAAAAAAATACATAAAATACAAAACATATTCACAAAAACATTTATGTTGACAGCGTCCAGTGTCCACTCTGTCTGTGTATGTAAGGTGGATGGGACCTCAGCCATTATCAAGGTAGATGAAAGATGAGCTGTGGGTCCTCACACTGGAGCAGAGTCAGGGGTGGGGCAGTACACATCACCAGCAGATCAGAGGTTTGCGTCCACCCTAGGAGGAGGTAGAAAGGAGAAAAACAAAAGTGCTAAATACTACTGATAATAGGCAGATGTAATAATAATATCAGCGGTTGAGTGTGAACCTACAGCTACAACCAGTGTAAACCTAACACTATGATCAATCAGTCTCCATACGTTTGGTGAAATAAGTAAGTTTTGAGTTTGCTTTTGAAAATCTCAACAGAGTCAGATCGCCGCACTTCCACCGGGAGCACATTCCACAAAAATGGGGCTCTATAAGAAAAGGCTCTGTAGCCAGCAGACTTCTTCTTTATTCGAGGAAGTTGAAGGAGGCCAGCGCCCTGAGAGCGAAGGGTACGAGCTGGAGTATACCAGGTGATAAGGTCAGATAGGTAAGAGGGCGCGTCCACAAAGGATTTTATAGGTTAACAAGAGAACTTTGAAATCAGCTCTAACATGAATAGGAAGCCAGTGTAATGAAGCCAGGACCGGAGTAATGTGATCAAACTTCCTGGTCTTTGTTAAAAGTCTGGCGGCTGTATTTTGGACCATTTGTAGACTGTGAGTACTTTTCTTCGGCAGTCCAGAGAATAACGCATTACAGTAGTCCAGCCTGGATGTGACAAATGCATGAATGAGAATTTCAGCATCAGCTAAAGAGAGGCAGGAGCGAATTTGTGAGATATTCCAAAGTGAAAAAGCCCAATTTAGTGACCTCACTAATGTGCTGCTGCAGAGATAGTGTGGGGTCAAAAATTACACCGAGGTTCCTCGCAGTTTTTCCGTGCTCCAACACACAGTTGTTGATTGAGACAGTAAGATTGTTGAACTTGTGCCGATGACTGGCAGGACCAATTAACAAGAGCTCTGTTTTATCCGAGTTCAAATGGAGGAAGTTTTGAGACATCCATGTTTTAATTGAAACGAGGCAGGCCTCTAGACGCATGATGTCAGTATTATTCACTTTTATTGGTAGATACAGCTGTGTATCATCGGCATAACAGTGGAAGTTCACTCCATAACTTCTGATGATTTGTCCCAATGGTGTAACATATAGTGAAAAAAGTATGGGACCGAGCACAGACCCTTGTGGCACACCGAACTTCACTGGTGCCGTGGAGGAGAAGGATTTATTAAAAGAGACAAAATGAGACCTATCACACAGATAGGATTCTAACCAAGAAAGAGCAGAGCCAGAGATGCCAAAAACATCTTTAAGTCTGTTGATTAGCACTGCATGATCAATCGTATCAAATGCAGCTGAGATCCAGCAATAACAGTAGACCCGATGAGTCCTCGTCCATCTGAAGGAGGAGATCATTAGTTACTTTAACTAAAGCTGTTTCAGTGGAATAAGAGGCCCTAAATGCAGACTGAAACGGCTCGAGGAGGTCATTTTCTGATAGATATAGAGTAAGTTGTTTTAGCACAACTTTTTCGAGGACTTTAGATAGAAAAGGTAAATTGGAGACAGGACGGAAATTATTTATGCATCCAGGATCCAAAGTAGGTTTTTTGAGCAGGGGTTTGACCACAGCCTGTTTGAAAAGGGAAGGAACGGTGCCAGTAGACAGGGACAAGTTTATAATGTTTAATATCATTTGCCCCACATAGAGCCACAGTTCTTTAAGCTGTTTTGCTGCAGGATATCCAGGAGACACGTAGTTGCTTTACATAAAGAAACCACCTTTGTCAGCTCATCGAGGGAAACAGAATCTAAGACTGAGAGACGAGAGATCGGTGGATCCAAGTGAATGGGACCCGGAGCCAAAGAAGACAAAAACAAAATATTATCCCTGATATCTTCAATTTTATGATTAAAGAAATCTAAAAAGTCTTGTGCACTAAAGGGAGAGGAGTCTTCAGTTGTTTTTGGTTGGATAAGTTTAGCAACTGTTCCAAAGAGAAACCTGGGGTTATGCCGGTTTTCTCTTATAAGAGATGAAAAATAGGTAGTCTTTGCAGTGCTGAGGGCGTGCTTATAGGTGTTTACACACAAACACCACTTTTGATAATTTAGATTTGTTTTTGACTTGCGCCATTTTGCTCAAAACTCCTGCAGGCCTGTTTCAAAGCCCGCGTTTCCTCATTATACCATGGCGTAGGTCGTCTGGTTGGTCTGGGCTTTGTCCTGAGGGGTGCCACTGAGTCGGTGATGGCTGAGAGGGTAGCATGGACCTCCTCTGTGTAGGCCTCTACTGAGTTTCCAGTTGGAGTTAAATTAGGAAGAACATCTGTCAGCCGTGTGGCAATCATTTCCATTGCACCTGCGCTAAAATTCCGTGTAGACACTACGCATTTGTCTGAATTGGAGGGAAATGTGTAACTTATCTCGAACTCTACCAGTGAGTGATCTGAGACAGCAGATGAAAGAGAGGAGACAAAGAGATTGGAGACATCTATTCCCCGAGCCAAAACAAGATCAAGATAGTTTCCACTAATGTGTGTGGGCTCATGAACAAACTGGTTAAAGACAGCGTCGTAAACAGTGATTGAAATGCTCTGGCCAGAGGATCACACTCCTTATTTAGATGAATATTAAAGTCTCCAACTAGAAGGATGTTATCAGCATGGGTTATTAAGTCCGAGAGGAAAACTCCAAACTCATCCAAGAAAGAAGAGTAGGGACCCGGAGGGCGATAGATTACAGCTAAATAAAATGGCTTCCTTCTGTTTATTTGAGAAGAAATATGTTTAATGAGTAACACTTGGAAAGAGTTAAATTTCGGCTGTGATGATGTACCTGTAAAGCAAAATGCAGCTTTATAAATGGCTGCAACACCACCACCTGTTTCGACGTGCGACCTACCTGTGCATACGCATAATCAGGGGGAGAGGCTTCATTTAGTGGCAGAAAAACATTTGGCCTAAGCCATGTTTCACAAAGACAAAGTAAATCCAAGCTATGAGAAGTAATAAGATCATTAATTAGGAGTGCTTTGGAGGATAGAGACCGCACATTCAGGAGACCGATCTTCAGTCTTGATGTAGAGCAGACATTTGAGGCTGGTCCAGTGGAGAGATAGCGACAGGAAAAAGTTGTCGAGCTCTAACAATTCTGCTTGGTTTAAAAGATTGCCTCTGAGTTATAATAACATGAGGACAGGATGCTTTTGGGTCACTGACTCTGTGAGTTTTCAGATGTGTTTGAGGACTAAATAACAGATTTAGGCAGTAGACATCAGGATAACACGGCCTAACCAGACAACTAAAAGCTTCTACATTATCCAGTTCCACACCCGCACTATCATGACTAGCAGGTTCTCTAATTCCTGCGACCTGCTGAGATTCCTTGTGTCAAATGCACCGAATGCACCTGTCTATATTACTAGACAAAATGGCAGCACCATGTCCAGTAGGATGCAGGCCGTCTGCCCTCAGCAGGCCTGGGCGGCCCCAGAAAGAAGGCCAGTTATCCACGAAACCATAACCTTTCTGACTACAATGCCGGGCCAGCCACCGGTTCATGGAAACTAATCTGCTATACTGTTCATCACTACCCCTTACGGGGAGGGGGCCAGAGACAATTAATCGATGCCGACTCATCTTGTTCCCTAGTTCAAGAGTCCTGGCTAGGCTATCTTTGGTTACCTCTGACTGCCTCATTCTCACATTATTGGTGCCGACATGAATAACTATCTGCTTGTATGTAGTGCCAGTATGTGTCTGAGGAAACTCTCCCTCCTGTGTGATGTCAGCACCCTAAGATTAGCCTCTATGTCGGAAGCTCTGGCCCCGGTAAACAGTGGACAATGGCTGGCGTCTCAAGTCTAACATTGCGGGTAATGGAGTCTCCTATCACCAGAGTGCGATGCTTGCTCAGGTTGGCAGGCGCAGAGGAAACAGGCCGGTGATCAGCGCGACAAGCGGACTTGAAAGCGCCGAAAACCGGTTCGCGGTCAGAGGGGTGACGCGGACAGGGGCGGACAACCGAAGACTTCCCCTGCCTGCACGCCTGCGCCGGACCGGCTCAAACATATCACTCTTTGCAACAACTGCCGAGACAGTTGAGCCACAACTAGAGCTATCGCTAGCAGGACTGCTATCAGTCCTGCATCTGATACTATCAGGAAACCCTGACACATCTAAAGTAACCAAACCCTGTCTATGCTGATCTAGCTGCTCTAACTCACAAACACGTCTCTCTAATAGAGACAACCTATCTAGTAATACCGAACAAGAATGGCAAACCATTGCCACAAGCAACAACAACACAGAATAGCTTAGCTAAGCTAGTGTATATACAGCTAAGTCAAGCCAACAGTTCACAACTCACAATGATAAATTCAAACAAACACACACAGCAGTACTAACCACAAGTTAAACAAATACCTCTGTAAACACAACAAAACTAACCACCAGTAAGACAACAATGGTAACAAACAAACAATCGAGGTTTAATCAGGCTAATTCAAACGCTAAAAACCCGCTAGAATGCTAGCTAGCACTAAGCAGTGCCCTGTTCAACAGTTCACAACTCACAATGATAAATTCTAACACACACACACACACACAGGAGTACTAACCACAAGTTAAACGGAAAACTCTGTAAAACACAACAAAACTAACCACCAGTAAGACAACAATGGTAACAAACAAACAATCGAGGTATAATCAGGCTAATTCAAACGCTTAAAACCCGCTTAGCTGGCTAGCTAGCACTAAGAGAAGTGCCCTGTTCACAAAACGGCAGCAACTCTAGTACTAAACTCTAGCAGAAATATAACCAGAATAACAATGTATGAGGTGTGGTGCACAGTTAAAGTGTTGACAATGTTTAAGAAATAATTAATACGTAACTTTAGGACAATGCCAGGAGAGATACACTCGCCTGATTGTTAGCGTCACTGGGATGCGTCAATGCGCGTCACTCACTCAGACAGTCATGTGACTGTCTAATGTCACGGACGGTCTAATGTCATCTGACTGTCTAATGTCACGTAACTGTCTAATGTCATGTGACTGTCTAATGTCACGGACTGTCTAATGTCATGTGACTGTCTAATGTCATGTGACTGTCTAATATCATGTGACGGTCTAATGTCATGTGACTGTCTAATGTCATGTGACTGTCTAATGTCACGGGGCGGTCTAATGTCATCTGACTGTCTAATGTCACGTAACTGTCTAATGTCATGTGACTGTCTAATGTCATGTGACTGTCTAATGTCATGTGACTGTCTAATGTCATGTGACTG
The DNA here is from genome assembly GCA_024349245.1 of Neodontobutis hainanensis. Taxonomy (NCBI): domain Eukaryota; kingdom Metazoa; phylum Chordata; class Actinopteri; order Gobiiformes; family Odontobutidae; genus Neodontobutis; species Neodontobutis hainanensis. Next base: position 675 of record JALDNG010003625.1, on the reverse strand, counting down.
TCTAATGTCATGTGATGGTCTAATGTCATGTGACTGTCTAATGTCATGTGACTGTCTAATGTCACGGGACGGTCTAATGTCATGTGACTGTCTAATGTCATGTGATGGTCTAATGTCATGTGACTGTCTAATGTCATGTGACTGATTAATGTCATGTGACTGATTAATGTCACGGGACTGTCTAATGTCATGTGACTGTCTAATGTCATGTGACTGTCTAATGTCATGTGACTGATTAATGTCACGGGACGTCTAATGTCACGTGACTGTCTAATGTCATGGGACTGTCTAATGTCATGTGACGGTCTAATGTCATGTGACTGTCTAATGTCATGTGACTGATTAATGTCATGTGACTGATTAATGTCACGGGACGTCTAATGTCACGTGACTGTCTAATGTCATGGGACTGTCTAATGTCATGTGACGGTCTAATGTCATGTGACTGTCTAATGTCATGTGACTGATTAATGTCACGGGACTTTCTAATGTCACGGGACGTTCTAATGTTTAATGTGACTGTCTAATGTCACGTGACTGTCTAATGTCACGGGACGGTCTAATGTCACGTGACGGTCTAATGTCACGGGACGGTCTAATGTCACGTGACTGTCTAATGTCACGTGACTGTCTAATGTCACGTGACTGTCTAATGTCACGGGGCGGTCTAATACC
>JALDNG010003624.1:0-22759 GCA_024349245.1 Neodontobutis hainanensis | reverse complement strand
AAGCTGGACTAACCAGGTCTAGAACAGGTCTACACTTCATAGTAAAGACACAGTCAGATGTAACGCAGTTCAGTTTATTGCCAGTTTTTTGTTTTTGATAATGCAGTAAAACATGTACCCATCATAAAACAGTGTTTATTCTGAAATTCATAATGTACAGTTTAACTTTAGAGTTTGCATAGAATCATGTCAGAGTGAGACAAACGAGAGTCTGAGATAATCACAGAGATTCAGGTTGGATTTGAACAGGTTTCAGCTGGATTTGAACAGGTTTCAGTTGGATTTGAACAGGTTTTAATGGCTCTTGCTGTGGTTGGCTCCAACTCTGAGTTCATAAACAGACCTATCTTTGTTCACTAAATTTCCCATGATGCACTTCACCTTAAAAAGCTTGACTGGATGAAATGAAAGGTGGGTAAAAAGTAGGGCGTGGTGTCAGAGCAGTGCATTGTGGGAGAATTTACAGACTCAATGTGAGCTGCTCCAGTTCTTTCAACAGCTGACCCTCCTTCTGCAGCTTCTCCACCTGACAGACAAAACCCAGGGATTAAACAGGACTAAAAACCACAAAACCCAGGGATTAACCAGGATTTAAAAACAGACAAAACCCAGGGATTAAACAGGACTAAAAACCACAAAACCCAGGGATTAACCAGGATTTAAAAACAGACAAAACCCAGGGATTAACCAGGATTTATTAACCAGGATTTAAAAACAGACAAAACCCAGGGATTAAACAAGACTAAAAATAGACAAAACCCAGGGATTAAACAAGACTAAAAACAGACAAAACCCAGGATTAAACAAGACTAAAAACAGACAAAACCCAGGGATTAACCAGGATTTAAAAACAGACAAAACCCAGGGATTAAACAGGACTAAAAACAGACAAAACCCAGGGATTAACCAGGATTTAAAAACAGACAAAACCCAGGGATTAACCAGGATTTAAAAACAGACAAAACCAGGGATTAAACAAGACTAAAAATAGACAAAACCCAGGGATTAAACAAGACTAAAAACAGACAAAACCAGGGATTAACCAGGATTTAAAAACAGACAAAACCCAGGGATTAAACAGGACTAAAAACAGACAAAACCCAGGGATTTAACAGGACTAAAAACCACAAAACCCAGGGATTAACCAGGATTTAAAAACAGACAAAACCCAGGGATTAAACAGGACTAAAAACCACAAAACCCAGGGATTAACCAGGATTTAAAAACAGACAAAACCCAGGGATTAAACAGGACTAAAAACCACAAAACCCAGGGATTAACCAGGATTTAAAAACAGACAAAACCCAGGGATTAAACAGGACTAAAAACCACAAAACCCAGGGATTAACCAGGATTTAAAAACAGACAAAACCCAGGGATTAAACAGGACTAAAAACAGACAAAACCCAGGGATTAACCAGGATTTAAAAACAGACAAAACCCAGGGATTAAACAGACCAAAGACAGACAAAACCAAGTGTCTCCCATGGAACCTAATAAATGGTAGTTGCGTAAGGGCGCTGCCAATACGGCGAAATACAGCAATATTCCGCTGTCCACCAGAGGGAAGGCTCCAAAAGCGTGAATTTTTGATTAATACGTCCGTTTATGTTATCTAAAAATATTGTTTTACTCTGGAGTAAAAGCCAAGAAGCCCGGATGTAACGGCCATTTTATTGCCGAATCATAACGACAATATCAGTGAATAGGAACCAATGGGCGGATTATATCCACCATCTAAACAATCAATGGACAAAACCCAGGGATTAAACAGACCAAAAACAGACAAAACAGGACAAAAAAAAGACAAAACCCAGGGATTACACAGGACTAAACCAGACTTGTACCTGGTTTTTCTGTAGGGCTTTCCCCGAGGCCTGCATCTCCTTCAGTTCCTCGATGGCTTTAAGTTTCTGAAACAGGTTTATAAGTTTTACACATTTATTTAATATTTGAACATTTTTATGAGACTCTAGACCAACTTTATATGGTTTATAATGGTTTAATTAAGAGTAGTTCATTTAAAACGGGGGCGCAGTAGCTCAGTGGTAGAGCGGTCGTCCTTCAACCAGAAGGTTCGCGGTTCGATTCCCGCTCTCCCCACAGTTCATACTGTTGTTGTGTCCTTGGGCAAGACACTTAAGCCCCCTTGCCTCCAGTGGCTGTAACACTGGTGAATGGACCCTTAATGTAAATCGCTTTGAGTGAAATCGTCAACTGTAAATGTAACACTGGTAATTAGAAGCTTCATGTAAGTCTTTGGATGAAAGATTCTGCTAAATGTAAACGTAAAACTGGACAAAACATCTACCTTCTTAAGGTTCTTGATTTTTTTGTCCGTCTCTGGGTTTCCGCTGCTGGGCTCTGATTGGCTGATGGAGCTGGGGTTTGATTGAGGAGCTTCAGACTCTGTTTTCACTTCCTGCAAGAAAAGGATTAGTTCAGGCTCAGAAACGAGGCTCTAGTGGACGACAGAGGAACTGCAGGCTTAGGCTCATGGGAGATTTATTACAAACAACAACACTCAGCAGTCAGCGGTCGTTGAAGTGGTATTTCTGCCCCAGACCTGTTTGGCGGCCTTCTTAGCCTCTCGTTTCCGCTGGTTCTTCAGAGCGGTCTTAGATAAACTCTTCTCTGCAGAAGCTCCAGGATGCATGTTCTGAGGGGGCTCCTCCTCGTGCTGCAACAGGAAGACACCATTACTGCGGTTAGTGACTTTTCAATCAAAGTGGACTTGTTTCAATCAGAAAGGAGTGGACTGTGAAGTGTGCGGTGTCTCAAGGTTTAGGTCATAAAGGATCCTGGGAACCTGAGCACTCCTCTCGCGTCATACTTTAGTTTTTTAAGCCTATATAAAATAAAAATAACAGCTATCGACTGAGTCCTGACCGGGTCTAGAGCGGGTCTGGACCAGTCTGAGGTTGGACTCACCAGTTTGGTGCTGGTGCTCGGCGGCAGGTGTCTGAGGGCAGGGGGGCGGTAGGCCTGAGTGGGCGGGGCCTGTGTGGATCCCAGAGCGCTGGGCGGGGCCTGGTAGGTGATTGGTCGTTCCGGGTACTGTCCGTAGGGGGCGTCCTGCCAGCGCACTTCCCATAGCTCCGCCCCCTCCGCATCCCATTGGTGCAGCACAGAGCCAGAGTAGTGCCACACCTTAAAGCCGTTACCGACACGTAACCGAGGAGAGCAGTTGTTGTCGTGACAACGTGCTCCCGTCAGGTGACCACAGGAAGTGAGTGGCATCTGGCGCCTGCGGTTTGGACACCTGTAGACCAGGTTTAGACCAGGTTTAGACCAGGTTTAGACCAGAGTCAGACCAGGGTTAGACCAGAATTAGACCAGAATTAGACCAGGGTCAGACCAGAGTCAGACCAGAATTAGACCAGAATTAGACCAGGTTTAGACCAGGTTTAGACCAGGTTTAGGACCAGGTTTAGGACCAGGTTTAGGACCAGGGTTAGACCAGGTTTAGACCAGGTTTAGACCAGGTTTAGGACTAGGTTTAGGACCAGGTTTAGACCAGGTTTAGGACCAGGTTTAGGACCAGGGTTAGACCAGGTTTAGGACCAGGTTTAGGACCAGGTTTAGACCAGGTTTAGGACCAGGTTTAGGACCAGGTTTAGACCAGGTTTAGGACCAGGTTTAGGACCAGGTTTAGACCAGGTTTAGACCAGGTTTAGACCAGGTTTAGACCAGGTTTAGACCAGGTTTAGACCAGGTTTAGGACTAGGTTTAGGACCAGGGTTAGACCAGGTTTAGGACCAGGGTTAGACCAGGTGTAACGTTTTAGGCTGGTTTACCTGTTTGTACTTCTTGGACGTCCCAGACCTCCATCTGTCCTCGAAGGTTTCCAAATCCAGCCAGAACCAGGATGTGACCCTGTGGACTGAGACAGAAGGAGTTAGAGGACCTGGTATTATTGACATGGAACAGCTAATCCAGCCTCTGACTGACCTTCAACCTCTGCATACACAGTACTACCAAGCCTCTAACATGGAACCTCTTAAACGGTCAAAGCGTAAGAGCACCGCCATACGCGAAATACAGCAATATACCTCCGTCCACCAGAGGGCAGGCTCCAAAAGTGGAAATATAAGGAGAAACCCAATACAGACTTTACAAGTGTAAAAATCCTGTTTACAGCCTGGTACAAAAGATGGCTCTGGTCTCTAGAGCTAAAGGCTGATTTATGCTTCTGCGGGTGTACGCCGTAGTGTACGCCGTGTACGCCGTGGGCTACGCACGTAGGTGACGCCGCGTCGTGAGCATTTATACCTCTGCGTATGTCTGTTTTGCTCTGCAGTACACCAAACGCTAGTTGACGCGAGCGGGTTCCACTGTGTTTGAAACGACATTTCAGTCACCCCACGGAATTGTTTTTTTAATATATTTTTTCACCCCACGGAATTGTGCCAAGGCAAAACAACATTGTGTGTCGTGGTCAACCTGGTGTGTAACTTGTATTGGTGTAAAATATAATGCACCAATAAATGACATGAGGATATTTTATTTTTTTAAGTTTGTACTATACATACAAATGGTGGAACTATGTATAAGATAATGCAACATGTAAAGGTGCAATGGTCTATAATTGTTTACATTAAATAGATGCAAAAGAGCAAACTATACAAATAAATTAACTTTAAGATCTTAATGTACTGTAACCTTAACCATAAAATATACATACAGCAGGAACAAACATAATTGGTTCAAACTATTTACACAAATTGTTTGATGCAAAAGATAGTAAAAAACAGGTGCAATGGTCTTAAATTGTAAATTAAAAACAGATGCAAAAGAGCAAACACAGACACATGTGCAACTATTAGTTAATGTTTATTTACAATAACCTTCACACATTTTTGAAACAGCAGTATTTTTTTACTAAACAGTGTAAAGTACATACAAATATGGGCATGACAGTGCAATGTATTAATGTGCAATGATCTACAATTATTATCAAAAATAGATGTAAAGAGAAACTTCACAAATGATTCAAACTACAGTATAACCTGCATGAACTGGTGTGAACAGACAATAAATAAAAAAGCTGAAGTGCAAACTATATACACAAAAATAACTAAAAAATCTAAAGTGCAAACTGCAGATACAGTGCATTCCCTGCGCTCTGTGGTCGTCCGCAGCAGATCTGCAACAGTTTGTCCAAACCGGTCGCTCTCATCATGGCCTTGACACAGTCTCTGTTGAGCTCCACCCGCTGTTCCTCCAACTGAGCCTCCAACCGAGCAACCTGCACTTGGACCCAGTCATCTTTTTCTTTTCTCTTTCTTTTTTGTGCCATACTTGGACTGGGGGACAGATGAGATGACTGTGGGGACAGAAGAGATGACTGTGGGACAGAAGAGATGACTGTGGGACAGAAGAGATGACTGTGGGGACAGAAGAGATGACTGTGGGACAGAAGAGATGACTGCGGGGACAGAAGAGATGACTGGGGGACAGAAGAGATGACTGGGGACATAAGAGACGACTGGGGGACAGAAGAGATGACTGGGGACAGAAGAGATGACTGTGGGACAGAAGAGTTGACTGGGGACAGAAGAGATGACTGGGGACAGAAGAGATGGCTGGTGATGGGGGCTGGTGGTGTCACATCCGATAAACCAGTGGAGTTTGAGCTGGTATCAGTCCCATCCTGTGAATATGAAAAAATAGCAAATAGTATAAGTTATACATAAAAGATGATGCATTCATTGTTAATCCATAGATAGAGCTATAATAACTGCATATTCATACATTGCAAATGCTAAATTGTTGCATTTGTATTTTCTGTAAGCCAAATAAAATTACAATCTATTATATTACATAAATACAACCCATTACATATAATTACAACCTATTACACATGCTTTTGGACTCACAGTTATATTATTTTTGCAAAAAAAATACCCATGTGGTAGCATTGCTAGTTAAGTTAGCTAACGAAACACAATAGAGGTACATAAAAGGACGTGCATCATTTACCTTATCGTCAAAGTTTGACTCCGTAGTCGATGTTTGACATGAGGTGCCAGCCAAGATAGGAATATATAAAACACTGGGATTGTTTTTCCTCCTGGATCCTCGCTCCTTGAGGCAAGTTTTTACGGAGACGAACGCATTTGTCTCGAGAGTTCTTCCATCTCTTCTGCACTCCGCTACATCTAAACCCACGTTGGAGAAGGCTGTATTTCCTCACTTCTTCAATTTATCGCTCGGTAACTTATTCCATTTCCATGTTGGCTCTTCACTGAATTTCGGAATTTAAAAATGGCGGGCGGTCCAGAGAGCAGAAGACCATTCCGGAAATGCGTAGGAGGAACCATGATACTACCAAGCCGACCAATCACAGATCTTACGGTCCGTCGTCGCGCGACGTAGTTACATTTTGGAGGAGGTGCGCGTCAGGCTACGGCGTAGGGTACGGCGTAGGGTACAGGTCACTGCGTATGCTACGCCGTAGCTTCGACGCGCACCCTACGCAGAAGCATAAATCAGCCTTAAGTTTTTACTACGTGACAACTCTGGGGGGGGAGGGGGTTGAATTTTTTTATTAAAATGTCCATTTAAGCTACCTGAAAACTATAGTTTTACTATGGAGTAAAAGCAGATAAGCATAGATGTAACCCCCATTTTTCTGCCCTGTAGTAAAAACAATATCAGTGAATAGGGACCAATGGGCGGATTATATTGTTTATTTACAATCTGTGAGTACTACACACAGCGTCAATACGAATATAAGCATAGTGACACCTGCTCTAGACAGAATATTATAAAAGCGACACCTGTATGCGCAGCGTTCCTGGGCCCGGTGCGAAGTCAAACACTGGCTCACACTGCAGGTTGTAGACCGTGGCCTTGGCCGGCATGAACCCGTAGACCACACAGAACTCAGAGGAGGAGGCTCCAGGCCACGTCGAGATCGGACCCTTCTTTGCTGCAGGACACAGTGGATTATATAAAGTATAAAATAAACACGATAAACACTGTCCCGGGACAGACTCAGACTCACGCAGCTGGACAACAGCCGTCTCTCCGTTCACTCCCAGATAATGCAGCGTCTGTTCTCCGTAATATGACGCTCCGCTCTTATCCACATCTGTACTCGCAGTGACCAGGACGGCCGAGGCTGTAACACAGTGAGGTCACTACGTCACACAGTATCAGGCTGTGACACAGTGAGGTCACTACGTCACACAGTATCAGGCTGTGACACAGTGAGGTCACTACGTCACACAGTATCAGGCTGTGACACAGTGAGGTCACTACGTCACACAGTATCAGACTGTAACACAGTGAGGTCACTACGTGACACAGTATCAAACTGTGACACAGTGAGGTCACTACGTCACACAGTATCAGACTGTAACACAGTGAGGTCACTACGTGACACAGTATCAAACTGTGACACAGTGAGGTCACTACGTCACAGTATCAGACTGTGACACAGTGAGGTCACTACGTCACACAGTATCAAACTGTAACACAGTGAGGTCACTACGTCACAGTATCATCAGACTGTGACACAGTGAGGTCACTACGTCACACAGTATCAGGCTGTAACACAGTGAGGTCACTACGTCACAGTATCAGGCTGTAACACAGTGAGGTCACTACGTCACACAGTATCAGACTGTAACACAGTGAGGTCACTACGTCACAGTATCAGGCTGTAACACAGTGAGGTCACTACGTCACAGTATCATCAGACTGTAACACAGTGAGGTCACTACGTCACAGTATCAGGCTGTAACACAGTGAGGTCACTACGTGACAGTATCATCAAACTGTAACATAGTGAGGTCACTACGTCACAGTATCAGGCTGTAACACAGTGAGGTCACTACGTCACACAGTATCATCAGACTGTAACACAGTGAGGTCACTACGTCACAGTATCAGGCTGTAACACAGTGAGGTCACTACGTCACACAGTATCATCAGACTGTAACACAGTGAGGTCACTCGTCACAGTATCAGGCTGTAACACAGTGAGGTCACTCGTCACAGTATCAGACTGTAACACAGTGAGGTCACTCGTCACACAGTATCAGGCTGTAACACAGTGAGGTCACTACGTCACAGTATCATCAGACTGTAACACAGTGATGTCACTACGTCACAGTATCAGGCTGTAACACAGTGAGGTCACTACGTCACACAGTATCAGGCTGTAACACAGTGAGGTCACTACGTCACAGTATCAGACTGTGACACAGTGAGGTCACTCGTCACACAGTATCAGGCTGTAACACAGTGAGGTCACTACGTCACAGTATCATCAGACTGTAACACAGTGAGGTCACTCGTCACACAGTATCATCAGGCTGTAACACAGTGAGGTCACTCGTCACACAGTATCAGGCTGTAACACAGTGAGGTCACTCGTCACAGTATCATCAGACTGTAACACAGTGAGGTCACTACGTCACACAGTATCAGGCTGTAACACAGTGAGGTCACTACGTCACAGTATCAGACTGTAACACAGTGAGGTCACTACGTCACACAGTATCAGGCTGTAACACAGTGAGGTCACTACGTCACACAGTATCAGGCTGTAACACAGTGAGGTCACTACGTCACAGTATCAGACTGTAACACAGTGAGGTCACTACGTCACACAGTATCAGACTGTAACACAGTGAGGTCACTACGTCACACAGTATCAGGCTGTAACACAGTGAGGTCACTACGTCACAGTATCAGACTGTAACACAGTGAGGTCACTACGTCACACAGTATCAGACTGTAACACAGTGAGGTCACAATGTCACAGTATCATCAAACTGTAACACAGTGAGGTCACTACGTCACAGTATCAGGCTGTAACACAGTGAGGTCACTACGTGACACAGTATCAGACTGTAACACAGTGAGGTCACTACGTCACAGTATCATCAAACTGTAACACAGTGAGGTCACTACGTCACAGTATCAGGCTGTAACACAGTGAGGTCACTACGTCACAGTATCATCAAACTGTAACACAGTGAGGTCACTACGTCACAGTATCAGGCTGTAACACAGTGAGGTCACTACGTCACACAGTATCATCAGACTGTAACACAGTGAGGTCACTACGTCACACAGTATCAGACTGTAACACAGTGAGGTCACTACGTCACACAGTATCAGGCTGTAACACAGTGAGGTCACTACGTCACACAGTATCAGGCTGTAACACAGTGAGGTCACTACGTCACACAGTATCAGGCTGTAACACAGTGAGGTCACTACGTCACACAGTATCAGGCTGTAACACAGTGAGGTCACTACGTCACAGTATCAGGCTGTGACACAGTGAGGTCACTACGTCACACAGTATCAGGCTGTAACACAGTGAGGTCACTACGTCACAGTATCATCAAACTGTAACACAGTGAGGTCACTACGTCACAGTATCAGGCTGTAACACAGTGAGGTCACTACGTCACAGTATCAGGCTGTAACACAGTGAGGTCACTACGTCACACAGTATCAGGCTGTAACACAGTGAGGTCACTACGTCACACAGTATCAGACTGTAACACAGTGAGGTCACAATGTCACAGTATCATCAAACTGTAACACAGTGAGGTCACTACGTCACAGTATCAGACTGTAACACAGTGAGGTCACTACGTCACACAGTATCAGACTGTAACACAGTGAGGTCACTACGTCACAGTATCATCAGACTGTAACACAGTGAGGTCACTACGTCACAGTATCATCAGACTGTAACACAGTGAGGTCACTCGTCACACAGTATCAGGCTGTAACACAGTGAGGTCACTCGTCACGCACCTTTCGGTTCCACAGCAGGGTGACTTTGTCGGCCTTAAAAGCTCTTGTTGGCGAGGGCCGCAGTGGGGCCCCTAGGACGGATACTGGTACAGGCGACGAAGGAGACTGCCAGGACTGCAACCTGACAGAGAGGCGGTCAAATACTGCCAAGTCAGGTCTAAACCGAGTCTAAACCGAGTCTAAACCAGGTCTAAACCAGGTCTAAACCAGGTCTAAATAAGGACTAAACCAGATGTAAACCAGGCCTGAGTACCAGACCTTGCAGGGCTGAGGTCCTGGAGACAGAGCATAGTCTGAGACCTTCTGCATGTGCAGCTTGTTGGCGATGGTGTCTGAAAAACAGCATTATTATGTAAGTCTTGTATACAAGTCCCAGATAAAGGAGTATTTATTCAGATAAATATGAGTCTGACTGAAGTGCAGCTCGTTGTTGACGCCCTCACAGACAGCGGACCAACTCGACACCTACAGGACACACATGTCATAACACTTCTACAGCAAACTGAAAACTCTCAAGCAAACAGGACAGACCAGAGTTCGACCTTCTTCTGGAACAGTGCCTGAGCAGCTCTCCGGTTTGAAGGTGGAACAGCTGCAGGTTTGGCTCCCCTGAGGACTCTGGGCCGTCTCTGGAACAAACAGGACAGTTAGTCTCAGACCGAACCTAAAACCTGTTCTGGGGTCAGCTGTGGTGCAGTCTTAAACCCAGTCTGGACTCACACAATTACATTTACCATCAGCCCACTCTTCAGTAAAAGAGACAGGATTTATAAGAGGCTTAAAACCAAGAGTAGACCAGATCTAAATAATACAGCCTAAAAATGTCTAAGGAAGGACTAAACCCTGTCTCAGTCCAGTCCCAGTCTCGGTCCAGTCCCAGTCTCTTACTGGCGTAGGGCTGCCATGTGACTAGGATGTTACTCTGAGGAGAAAATTCCAACAGCGTCGTCTTTGGGAGGTCAAGGGTCACGACCTCTGAGCCGTCTGTGCATTTCACCACCTTCACACTGAAAACAGACCAACACTGATCATTCACTGTAACACTGGACAGAGTCAAACACTGATTATTCACTGTAACACTGGACAGAGTCAAACACTGATTATTCACTGTAACACTGGACAGAGTCAAACACTGATTATTCACTGTAACACTGGACAGAGTTGTGCTGTACCTGTGTCCATTACACCAAGCCAACAGTTCCCCGTCTCTGCTGAAGGTCAGGCAGCGGCACAGGCGCTCGTCTCTGAGGATGGAGAGAGGAGACAAGGACAAAGGAGACAGAGAGGAGACAGAGAGGAGACAGAGAGGAGACAGAGAGGAGAAAAGGACAAAGGAGACAGAGAGGAGACAGAGAGGAGAAAAAAACAAAGGAGACAGAGAGGAGACAGAGAGGAGAAAAGGACAAAGGAGACAGAGAGGAGACAGAGAGGAGAAAAGGACAAAGGAGACAGAGGAGAAAAGGACAAAGGAGACAGAGAGGAGACAGAGAGGCGAAAAGGACAAAGGAGACAGAGAGGAGACAAAGAGGAGAAAAGGACAAAGGAGACAGAGAGGAGATAGAGAGGAGAGACAGAGAGGAGAAAAGGACAAAGGAGACAGAGAGGAGACAGAGAGGAGAGAGAGGAGAAAAGGACAAAGGAGACAGAGAGGAGAAAAGGACAAAGGAGACAGAGAGGAGACAGAGAGGAGAAAAGGACAAAGGAGACAGAGGAGAAAAGGACAAAGGAGACAGAGAGGAGACAGAGAGGAGAAAAGGACAAAGGAGACAGAGAGGAGACAAAGAGGAGAAAAGGACAAAGGAGACAGAGAGGAGACAGAGAGGAGAGAGAGGAGAAAAGGACAAAGGAGACAGAGAGGAGACAGAGAGGAGAAAAGGACAAAGGAGACAGAGAGAGACAGAGAGGAGAAAAGGACAAAGGAGACAGAGGAGAAAAGGACAAAGGAGACAGAGAGGAGACAGAGAGGAGAAAAGGACAAAGGAGACAGAGAGGAGACAGAGAGGAGAAAAGGACAAAGGAGACAGAGAGGAGATAGAGGAGAAAAGGACAAAGGAGACAGAGAGGAGACAGAGAGGAGAAAAGGACAAAGGAGACAGAGAGGAGACAGAGAGGAGAAAAGGACAAAGGAGACAGAGAGGAGACAGAGAGGAGAGAGAGAGGAGAAAAGGACAAAGGAGACAGAGAGGAGACAGAGAGGAGAAAAGGACAAAGGAGACAGAGGAGAAAAGGACAAAGGAGACAGAGAGGAGAAAAGGACAAAGGAGACAGAGAGGAGAACAGAGAGGAGACAGAGAGGAGATAGAGGGAGACAGAGAGGAGAAAAGGACAAAGGAGACAGAGAGGAGAAAAGGACAAAGGAGACAGAGAGGAGAAAGAGAGGAGACAGAGAGGAGAAAAGGACAAAGGAGACAGAGAGGAGACAGAGAGGAGAAAAGGACAAAGGAGACAGAGAGGAGACAAGGACAAAGGAGACAGAGAGGAGACAAGGACAAAGGAGACAGAGAGGAGATAGAGGGAGACAGAGAGGAGAAAAGGACAAAGGAGACAGAGAGGAGAAAAGGACAAAGGAGACAGAGAGGAGACAAGGACAAAGGAGACAGAGAGGAGACAAGGACAAAGGAGACAGAGAGGAGATAGAGGGAGACAGAGAGGAGAAAAGGACAAAGGAGACAGAGAGGAGAAAAGGACAAAGGAGACAGAGAGGAGATAGAGAGGAGAAAAGGACAAAGGAGACAGAGAGGAGATAGAGAGGAGACAAGGACAAAGGAGACAGAGAGGAGACAGAGAGGAGACAGAGAGGAGAAAAGGACAAAGGAGACAGAGAGGAGACAGAGAGGAGAAAAGGACAAAGGAGACAGAGAGGAGACAGAGAGGAGAAAAGGACAAAGGAGACAGAGAGGAGACAGAGAGGAGAAAAGGACAAAGGAGACAGAGAGGAGAACAGAGAGGAGACAGAGAGGAGAAAAGGACAAAGGAGACAGAGAGGAGACAAGGACAAAGGAGACAGAGAGGAGACAGAAGAAAGGAGACAGAGAGGAGAAAAGGACAAAGGAGACAGAGAGGAGACAGAGAGGAGAAAAGGACAAAGGAGACAGAGAGGAGAAAGAGAGGAGAAAAGGACAAAGGAGACAGAGAGGAGACAGAGAGGAGAAAAGGACAAAGGAGACAGAGAGGAGACAGAGAGGAGAAAAGGACAAAGGAGACAGAGAGGAGACAGAGAGGAGAAAAGGACAAAGGAGACAGAGAGGAGACAGAGAGGAGAAAAGGACAAAGGAGACAGAGAGGAGACAGAGAGGAGAAAAGGACAAAGAAGACAGAGAGGAGAACAGAGAGGAGACAGAGAGGAGAAAAGGACAAAGGAGACAGAGAGGAGAAAAGGACAAAGGAGACAGAGAGGAGATAGAGAGGAGAAAAGGACAAAGGAGACAGAGAGGAGATAGAGAGGAGACAAGGACAAAGGAGACAGAGAGGAGATAGAGATGAGACAAGGACAAAGGAGACAGAGAGGAGATAGAGGGAGACAGAGAGAAGAAAAGGACAAAGGAGACAGAGAGGAGACAGAGAGCAGACAGAGAGGAGAAAAGGACAAAGGAGACAGAGAGGAGAAAAGGACAAAGGAGACAGAGAGGAGAAAAGGACAAAGGAGACAGAGAGGAGACAGAGAGGAGATAGAGAGGAGAAAAGGACAAAGGAGACAGAGAGGAGATAGAGAGGAGAAAAGGACAAAGAAGACAGAGAGGAGATAGAGAGGAGACAAGGACAAAGGAGACAGAGGAGATAGAGGGAGACAGAGAGGAGACAAGGACAAAGGAGACAGAGAGGAGATAGAGAGGAGAAAAGGACAAAGAAGACAGAGAGGAGATAGAGAGGAGAAAAGGACAAAGAAGACAGAGAGGAGATAGAGAGGAGACAAGGACAAAGGAGACAGAGAGGAGATAGAGGGAGACAGAGAGAAGAAAAGGACAAAGGAGACAGAGAGGAGAACAGAGAGGAGAACAGAGAGGAGACAAGGACAAAGGAGAAAGAGAGGAGAACAGAGAGGAGACAGAGCAGCATCAGTCAGCGCAGAGGGTTTAAAACAGCCTTCCTACAGCAGTAGATACAGTGGGTTGTGTGGGAGTTACCTCTGAAAGGCTGTGTGGGGTTCAAAGGTCGGGGGTCCACAGAGCAGAGAGGTCCCCTGAGAGCCTCGCACTGGAACAGACACAGGTTTGTCAGAAAAACAAGAACTGGCTGGAGTTCATGTTATACATTTTGACTGGACTTAACTCTCAGACCTGTGTCATATAAAAGAAAACACTCAGAGTGACTCAGGAGACGATGAGTGCAGTGTGATATAGAGCCACCTCAGGCCCCTGTGTGCTTTGTTCTTTTGACATTAACATATCGTAACCTTGTGTAAAATATTAATACCTCCAACAAAACTTCAACCTGGTCCAAATCAACTTTAGACAAAATAAACTCTTCCTCATTTATTCAATTAATCCAATCACAGCTTTTTCTTGATTGAAAATGCCAGTGATTGTCTAACAGTATGTGTCTGGTAATAAAGTTTTGCGAGAAAGAGATATGGGCCTTTGCTTTGTTTAATATTTTTTGTTCTTAAGTAATTTGACAAGCCCTAACACGAGTCCCGAAGTCCCCATTAAACTCAAATAATTTTTCTATTTTTTTTTTCTTGTCGGTAATCCACAGTCACTGAAATGAATCCTGACCTCTTTGACAAATCAATAAGGAGTTCTTTAAAATTCGGCTTTCTAATCATTCGCCTACTAATCAATAATTTCGCGATAAACCTGTAGTTAATAACCGCATCTCCGCTTTTTGAATCGGCGCGAATGCAACCCAAATAAACGGCAACAGAAGTGAGTAATGGCAATTTCATTTAAAACACCTTCTTAATTTAATTCAGTCATAGGCCAAATTTAGACGTAGACTGAAGAGATTAAGATTAAGCATACTGTTTTATTTGTCAAATGTATTACTGAGATTATTTTAGTTAAATATAAAATCACATTATTTTTGAGGGGAACCCTTTGGCTCTTTTATTTTCTCATAATTATCTCTTTCATTACAGCTGACAGTTGAACGGCGCGGGTTTAGTTTCGTAATTTTAACCAAACATCGACAAAAGCTTTAAAGCAAAGCGTAAA
The DNA here is from genome assembly GCA_024349245.1 of Neodontobutis hainanensis. Classification (NCBI taxonomy): domain Eukaryota; kingdom Metazoa; phylum Chordata; class Actinopteri; order Gobiiformes; family Odontobutidae; genus Neodontobutis; species Neodontobutis hainanensis. Next base: position 7,820 of record JALDNG010003624.1, on the reverse strand, counting down.
AGCAAATAAAGTTTTTAAATAAATAAAACCCACCTGCCAACAGCGGGACCGGGGCGCCATGTTTAACCGGAAGTACACACACGTCAGAACGTAAATGCGTCACGTCGTTGATGTAAGGGGGGTGTCTTGCAGTGCCACATCAGCATAGAGTCAACACAAACGAAATAAAAAGCAATAAAGACAATTATTTTGGTATAAAAATTATATATTGAGTATAGAGAGTTATAGATTAAAAGGAAAAATAAAAATGTGATTTTGATTTTGTTCAAACGTTTGTTGTGATATTGTTTGTGTGAAGCTGTTGAAATGGGACCAAAACCAGAGCAACTTCCTTTTTCAAAGTAAAACATAATCATACTTTTATCATTGTGTTACACTAAAGGTCTACATTCAGCTAAGATTAATTTATTTCTTATAATAACCAAAGGTGAACCGAGTGGTCATAATCTGTACTAAAGTGAATTAAACGTAATTGACACAATTATTACTTGAGCAAATGTAATAAAGTATTCAGTAAAAACACTACTCAAGCGAGTTACAGTAGACATTGCAAGTGAGCAAAAATATTACATGAGAGAAAGTAAAAAACTAAAATAAATAAATATCAAGAAAACAAAGAGTAAAACAGAAATGTTAAATGTTAGTTAGGTTACCCATCTCAAAATATAAACATTCTTTGCGTTTGTGGGTTTTTTTTTTATTACAAAATAATATAATTGTTTTAATTATATATCAATGTGCAAATATTAAAAGTTAAACATGAACGACCAACTAAAAAAAAAATTGTTACATTTACAAGTGAAGTACAAAGCTCTGGTACAATTATGTATTTAAGTTTACAGGGTTATGTTGAGCTATGATGCAGTCCTACTGTCTAACTTATATAAATGATAGTTAAGTTAAATATAGTTAACTTATATTAATAACAGTTAAGTTAAAATCTAAAACTACAAAATTGGATACTTAAAAAAAACAATTTGCACTAAAAGCTATTACATGTATCAATATTAAGCTTTTATTTCACAGTTACATTAATAGTAATGCGGTCCGTTTATTATGAAATGGCGCCACCAGAAGCTTGATGCTAACGGCCTTTAGCTTCACCCGGAAGTCCTTGTGAAAGAGGCGGCTCTGAAGGCGGAGTCCCGGCTTTTTGAGTACGTAGACAAGAGTCAGAAGTCCCCAGTTCCTCCAGACTTCCACCGAGAGCAAAACAGGCACAAAACAACCGCCGAAAAAACTTTAAAAGCACCCGAAACTCCGCCGAGTTCTATCCGAGAGAAGGAGACAAGATGGTGGCCAAACAGAGAATCAGAATGGCGAACGAGAAACACAGCAAGAACGTCACACAGCGCGGGAACGTGGCCAAGTCTATGGTGAGTGTCAGCAGCTGTTTCCATCTGGAGCTGCGAAACAACTGCCAAAAACTAATGAGAAATGGACTTAAGTGACTGAAAACACATGTTAAGTTCAATTATCCAATTTAGTAGATATGTTTTACCTCGTCAAGATCCTGTAAAAGCCACGAAAGAGCCATAAAACTGTTGACTCTTGATTACAATCTTGACATTTGACCTTTTTTAAAAGCGACTATTAAAAACTAGAAAGTTAAGGAACGTAATATAGCATTGTGATGAATAAACCCCAGGAACAGTTTTGATAAATGTTTGATTTAGAAAAAGGCCATAGATCCACACAACTGTAGATTCTCAATTAGGCAATCCTAGAAAAGTAAATGTACTTTAAGTGACGTATAATACATTGTAGTTAATAGTTAAACCAAACAGGTTTTATTAATGTGGCACAACAAAAAACCCATTAAAACCTGAGCTACAATCAAGTTCTTGGGACTAGTTTCAGTTTATTTTAAAGCTGCTGTACTGGGTTTGCTGGGCACAGTTTTCTGCTGAAGTCCATCAAACGGCGGATTACCGAGAGCTGTTTTCATGTTCCACGATAAAAAGAAGAGCTGTGCAAAAAAAGTAGGAAAGAACATTAAAAACCTCAGCACTGCAGAAAGTTTTTATGAATAACCTTATTTCCAACAACATTTAAATCTTTTAAACCCTTACTAAACAACCTGATTAGAATCTTAATGTTTGACAATATATTGTAAAAGCACAAATCTACTTGGTAAATATGTTTTTCTTCATGTTTGAGCTGTTTGTAAAGCCTTTAAAGCTCTTCCAGGTCTTGCACGAACTTACACACGCCGCTGTAGGAGCTCATTTAGCTCCGCTTCATCTGTTTAAGCATTACTCTGAATATTTATTAGTATTTGGTTGAGAACTAAACAAAACTAATATCTATTATAGTTTTAAACGTTTAATCTGGAACAAATCCACTAAAACCTGCTGACTCTGAGTTTAAATCCCCACAAAGCTCGTTCAGCTCGTTGGAGTTAATGTCCATTAAACTGGATTAAAGCCCATTAAAAACACTGATTAATGACTACTCAGACTATTATTGTAGGACAATAACATTTGATTAACACCAATAAACGTTGTTTTATTCTATTTTTTTTTCCTACTTTATTCTGTTTTAACGTCTGAGATGCGTTCAGATCAAAGTCACCGAGTGCATCCAAATTCTTACTTTTACACTTTTACACTTTAACGTTAAAACGTGAGTAGAAATGTGAATAAAATGACTGGGTCTGGTGAAATGTTCCTGTGTTGTTTTCCAGAGGAATCTGACGGAGGGGAAAGGCGTGGGGCCGTGGCTCCTGGCTCTGTTCATCTTCGCTGCCTGTGGATCAGGTTTGTGCTGCTCTTCATCATCTCACAATAAACATAACTCGCATAAAAGCCACATCCGCTCCAACCGTCACACCAGTTACACACCTTTTCTAAAAACACACACTCTTCAACCGGGTCCAGATTAAAGAGGTTAGTTTGAACGGCGGGTCCGGACCCGGTCTGGTCCAGATTAAAGAGGTTAGTTTGAACGGCGGGTCCGGACCCGGTCTGGTCCAGATTAAAGAGGTTAGTTTGAACGGCGGGTCCGGACCCGGTCTGGTCCAGATTAAAGAGGTTAGTTTGAACGGCGGGTCCAGAAGGTCACTTAAATAAATGTAATATAAACAGAACTGACACAGGTTTAAAGTGACCTGTCGCTCTGACTCCAACAGAGCAGTGTTTGATCTGAGCACGCTCAGACGGAGATCAGTGAGACAACAGAGCGCTCACTCTGATCAAAGTCCAACTGATAACACCGTCCAGAAGCTGTGTTCAGATCCACCTAAAACCTGTTCAGATCCAAAGATCAGAAGAGTCTGTTGGTGGAAAATTTCCTCGTTAATTGGCCTCTGTCAGACGTCTGGACAGACCCTGGGGGGCGTCCCGTGTCCAGTTTGTTTGTGTGAGCTTTAATTCTGCAGATGTCGGCGTTTTGTTGTGTCCAGGTCACATTTATAAAACTCTTGTATTGACTCTGTTCTTCCTCTTTGTGTTCCTCAGCCATCTTCCAGATCATCCAGAGCATCCGGATGGGGATGTAACTGAAAATGCTCTGGGGGCGGGGCTGAGGCTGTGATTGACAGCTCTGACCCCGCCCCTAAACAGTGTTGAACTCTGACCTTTCCATCACAAAACATTCCTCTGAATGCGTTTTAGCTTCGGATCAGATTAAAACGCTGCAAAAGACCCACCAGGACCAAGACCAGGACCAGAACCAGACCCCCCAGGACCAGAACCAGACCCCCCAGGACCAGAACCAGACCAAATTGTGCTGAGCCTGGATCAAACTGAACCCTGAACATTCTCCAGTTCATGAGGAGTTTTCCAGCTTTAGTTTGAGTGCGACCCGTTATATTAAAGGTACATTCAGAACTTTATCGGAGCTCTGTTAGTTTCAGGTAATTAAGGCAACAAACTGTTTGTGGAAGCTGTAAAATTTAATAAAAATGTGAAAATCCTCCTTGACTCGTCTGTTTGTTGTTAAAGACAGCCCCTGGTCCCTCTGATGCTCCTGAACACCTGAGTGTGTCCCAGCTGTGACCTTCTCATAGTGTGTCTGCTCAGGTGTGTTTACCTGTGTCTAAGCCCCGCCCGCTCTCCATCAGGTCATGGGCCACAGAGTTTATCTCAGGAGATAAAACCAACTTTTATAATCAGTCAGAACTCAGTATTCAAGTTTCACACAAGCTTCTCAAAACCAGTTATAGTCCGATTGATACCATCCCATTTTACTAAAGACTGCCCTGAGCGGTCCAGGGCTGAGCAGTCCAGGGCTGAGCCGGTCCAGGGCTGAGCCGGTCCAGGGCTGAGCCGGTCCAGGACTGAGCCGGTCCAGGACTGAATGAATGTCTGATTGTAAAATGTGTAAGTTGCAGTAACTCTCTCAATCCACCAGATGGAGCCACATGTTCCTCAGACTGGACCTGCGCTGGCCTGTGACGTCACAGTTTCAGGTCAAAATGCCAGGCTTTAGCTGAAGTGTCCAGAACCAGTTTCCAGTGCTCAGGTTGGATCTCACTCGTTCAAAGCCGCTCTATGAACTTCCAGATGAATTATTTATTATTTTAACATCTGACGGTCCTGCTTGAAAGTCCTCGGCTGTTATGTAATCTACAGTCCTTAGGGTCCCTTCTGTTTGGGACGTTAACTCAGAGTCCCACTGCTGAGTAAGAGCTGACGTGTGTGTGCCCTGTTTTTAATTGGATTTGTTTGGGACAGTGAATATTAATGAGATGTATTGAAGGAAACCCTGTGGATCTCTGAACAACCAGGTCTAGGTCTGGTCTTAGTTGGGTTTTCCTGTCCTCATCTTGTTTTTGTTTTTGTGTGCTGTGATTGGCCGGAGATGGTTGCCATGCCAACGCTGAATCTGGGTCACACAGGGTTAACAACAGACGCTTTGTTTACTGCCTCCAGCTGTCAATCAAACTCCAGTGGTCAAAAATAATCTGTATTAACCAGGTCCAGAACTAGGACTAGGACTAGGACTGGTTTACAGCTGAGTCTTGTGGATCTGACGTGAGACAAACGTTTGGTTCTTGAGATATAGTCTCACCTTTATGAGAATATACCTTATTAAACTCTTGCTGCAATGAATTTGGGTATTTTTTATATTTTTAAGCTTCAGCCACACCTGAGGGTCACCTGTGGGTCACCCGATCATCACCTATGGGTCACCCGATCATCACCTGTGGGTCACCGGATCATCACCTGTGCGTCACCTGAGGGTCACCTGAGCATCACCTGATCATCACCTGTGTGTCACCTGAGCATCACCTGATCATCACCTGTGTGTCACCTGAGCATCACCTGATCATCACCTGTGTGTCACCTGAGCTTCACCTGATCATCACCTGAGGGTCACCTGATCATCACCTGATCATCACCTGTGTGTCACCTGAGCTTCACCTGATCATCACCTGTGTGTCACCTGAGCTTCACCTGATCATCACCTGTGTGTCACCTGAGCATCACCTGATCATCACCTGATCATCACCTGTGGGTCACCTGAGGGTCACCGGATCATCACCTGAGGGTCACCTGAGCATCACCTGAGCATCACCTGATCATCACCTGTGTGTCACCTGAGCTTCACCTGATCATCACCTGAGGGTCACCTGATCATCACCTGATCATCACCTGATCATCACCTGATCATCACCTGTGTGTCACCTGATCATCACCTGTGTGTCACCTGATCATCACCTGTGGGTCACCTGAGCTTCACCTGATCATCACCTGAGGGTCACCTGAGCATCACCTGATCATCACCTGTGTGTCACCTGAGCATCACCTGATCATCACCTGTGTGTCACCTGAGCTTCACCTGATCATCACCTGTGTGTCACCTGATCATCACCTGAGGGTCACCTGAGCATCACCTGATCATCACCTGTGTGTCACCTGAGCATCACCTGATCATCACCTGTGTGTCACCTGAGCTTCACCTGATCATCACCTGAGCATCACCTGATCATTACCTGAGCGTCACCTGAGTGTCACCTGTGGTTGCCTTGTGTCAAATCTCCAGAATTTGAGACAGTTTTTGGTCTAGACTTTTATGGATTATCTGTTCTGCGTGGAAGGTGGTGTACGTTTTTGGCACGTCTGGCTAATTTTAAAGCTGGAGACTGATTTCAGACGTGCCAAAGAAAAAACATGGTCTTCACCATTCAGGTTTATTTAATATTTTATTGTGTCACTTTGAAACATACAACCCTGTCGTGTAGTGGAACAGGAATGTGCACCAATCAAATCCAAACAATCCTTCAAACAATAAATGGCACGTCTCAAACACACTTCATTTTATCGACCACTAGATGTCCCTCTAGAGCGCTGAAGCTTCGGTCACCCCTCACTGACGTTGGCTGCTTAAAGGTGGGTCTCCTTTATTTCGTTAATCCATAAAGAGCCTTTGTTTGTGTCGACTTCCTTGTATCTCATCACCTTCTCTTTTCTTTGCGGTCATTGGCTGAGCCAATCATGAAGGTGTGCCCGTGAGCTAACCTGGTGCAATCCATTACCCTCACTGGGTCAAGGGCGTGTGGGTGTGGGGGGGGTTATTTTAACTGTTCCAGTTTCAAAGAGACACTGCAGCTGGATTAACCTGACTGTGGATGTTAAACAGAGTATGTATTTGGTGCATAGTGTTTCGGAATTATTTAAATACTTATCAAAAGGACTGTTAAAGAATGACTTCATCCCTCTGGGGCTGTGGTAGTGGTCCAGGTCCCCCCCACAAACACATTTCTGATTGTACCTCCCACTTGGTCAGGTTCAGTACCGTAGGTCAGGCTGTTGCCCCTGGAGGACAAAGGAAGAACTGCAGTGTAAAACAGGTCTGAACCTCAGATTTGGTCTTGGTCCAGGTCTGGTTCTGGTTCAGGTCCTGGTCCTGGTCTGGTCCTGGTCTCAGCTGCGGTTGCTCTCGGGCTTCAGACGAATGGACCAGGAGTTGGCGGAGACCGCATTGCCATGGCGATGGAGACGGCAGGTGTAGGTGCCCTCATTAAACTCATTAGCCACAATCTTGAGATCGCGACCTTTCATCACGATGTGACCCGGGACTGAGGCCAGGATCTGCTCCCCATCTTTGAACCAGCTGTGAACAGAGACCGGGTTTAGACCTGGTTTAGACCAAGCGTCTCCCATGGAACCTCCTAAATGATCCTCGAGAGAAATACGCAATATACCTCCGTCCACCAGAGGGCAGGCTCCAAAAGCAGAAATATAAGGAGAAACCCAACTTTACAAGTGTAAAAATCATGTTTTCAGCCTGGTATAAAAGATGGCTCCGGTCTCTAGAGCTACGTTTTTACTACGTGACAACTCTGGGGGGGTTTGATTAATACGTTTGTTTATGCTATCTAAAAACTATTGTTTTACTCTGGAGTAAAAGCCGAAAAGCCCGGATATAACCGCCATTTTATTGCCCTTTCATAACAACAATATTGGTGAATAGGGACCAATGGGCGGATAACATCCATATTTTTACAATCTATGGTTTAGACCTGGTTTAGACCTGGTTCTGACCTGATCTTGTTCTGGTAGGTTTTGGTGCCGCAGCGGAAGCCCACCACTTTTCCTCTTGTGACCATCTTGACCTTGAGATTTGGAGGAGGAGGGGTCGGTGTGGACTCGAACTCCAGCGGCTCTGAAGAGACCAGGGTTAGAGGGTTAGAGTCAAGACTTGCCCTTGATGCAGTACGTGGAGTACACTAGAAGATAAGACTTCTCAGAGGGACAAGGCGTACGACCGTTTCGTGGAGTAACCTTGATGTTTCCTATCCCTGGTCAGGACCGTATACAGCTCACCGGTCTGTTTCTGTTATCCACTCTTCTCTGGATAAAACCCCTTCATTA
>JALDNG010003623.1:0-25140 GCA_024349245.1 Neodontobutis hainanensis | reverse complement strand
TTATTAGTTTTTACCAGCGAGGAGTTTATAATAATTTTTAACAGTCTAAGATATTTAAATCTAAACCTAAGGCACTGGCTTTGTCAAAACGACCAATTCGTCAAGGGATCTGTCTGCAGGACTACAGCCCATACACCATTGATACATGGAGTAAATAAAGTCTTTGTCGCCCTCTTTTGGTGAATATAAAGTAGTGTTTGAACCAAGTAGAGCACAATGTGTGTAAATACTATGCCATTTAAAATATTTATATTATAAAACTGCATACTTATAAGAATAAACTATAAGAAGCCATTGTATTTAAATATTGTCTTTCAGAAAGTGACCTGACCTCTGATTAAAACTGCATCAAAAGGAGGTGGCATTAAAAGAGACCAAAATAGAATCATGTTTTTCACTTCTTTATTTCTCCTAAACACGAATAGCACATTGTATAAAAACGCATACAAATTACTATATTAACATGAAGAACAAATAATTGGTGATCATTTGCGTTCTAAGTCCAAAAATCACTCTGAGCTCGATTCATAGTCTGGCTAAGTGGCTAGGCTAACAGTAATCTACCAAACACATAGTTTGTATAGATGAGCACATAATTAACGATTTACGGCTTTGATCATAACAGCTGTCAAAACACCTTTTCTATTTCAATTGTGTGTGCATTTTTAATAATATAAATAGTCTATTTTTCTCTGACCTGTTGAGTAAAGTCGCATATACATTAGGATACGTGGCCAAAGTCCAAGCAGCCGTTTTAACAAAAGTGGCGGACGGCCGGACTGTTTTCGTAGAGGCTAGAACCATGGCCGTCAGTCATCATAAACCATCAAAGTGGTCTGCCACTTTTAAAAGTGGAAAACCATAATTGCGCCCTCTGGTGGTTGTGGCTGGTGAACTGGCAAGCCATCTGCCAGTTTGGAATCTCGGCTCTGCTGAATATTCTCTCGGGCACCACCCAGATTCATAGTTCTGGGAGCTAATTATGTTAATAAGTCTCAATCTAAAGGAAGCAAATTCTTCCTAGTTTTCGAACATTTCTTAATATAAACAAAGAAACCTTTAATGTCTTTTGGGGTTTTGTTGAAGATTATACAAGTTTAACAATGAATAATGACAGGGAAATGACACAAAGGAATAATTAGGGACAAATGATGAGGGTAATTAACACAAAACAATGATTGACATGGAACAACTTGTTAGAACCTTTGGTGGAATAAAGTAAGTTTAACCATTGTTTTATGCTATTTACTTGGAGTTATTACGGAGGGTAAAGGGGACGGTTAGACGGCTTAATTTAAAGGACTATTGACGGCTTTTGAATGGCGTAGGGGAAAAGGTTCTGCTGGGCCTTATAAAGACAATTATACAGTGTTATCCCACCAAGCGTCAGTGTCACGTGTTCAACTCACTCTTGTCGTTCGGTGGCGCTCAGCTGTCCGGGAAGGAAAGGTCAAAGGTCCGCTTTAGAACTTTCCACGCGGGTCCTACAGCTGATGGTTATCAAGCAACGAGATGGTGTCACGTGGTACAACTGATCCCACAGGGGAAAGAAAGGCGTTCTGTTATTGTCTTTGAGTGAAAGGCCTTTACCAGCAGTAGAGGTTAACGTCTTTGACAAAAGGTTCGCTGAAGAGGCTTAAAATTTGTCTTTCCTCGATTAACGAGGGCTATCTTTGCTTAGCGCACTCTTTCCAGCAGGAAAGTTTTTCAAAACAAAATCAATGCGTTGAGTCTTTAAAAAGATGAAAAATTCACGTTTGCACGGTTTGTGCTGCGGGTTAGAAGCTTGAAAGGTACGAAAGTAAATTAAATAGCGGAGATTTAAGAAGATACGCAAGAGCGTAGAAACAAGCTTAAGAGAAGAAGACACGAGGCAGAGGCGAGAAGAGCGACCAAGTAGAAGAGGCGAGATAACAAGAAGCAGAGCTAGATTTCCGAGCGCACAACTTTTGTACTGGCCGAAAAGAGGCATGTTTGGTAAAGGGAGTTTTACTAAAGTTTAGCATTTGGGAATAAACTTCTCTGCTCCACCAAATAACAGAAATTAAACACATTTAAAAACCATATTGCTTTTGCATTGTAGCATAAAGGCATAGGAAATGTTTTTACGATTTTGTTAATACCAAAGACATGCGCATTATTCATACATTCCATGCTTGACCTGAAAACATAGAATAATTCATTTTATTACACAGACAGCTGTAAAGGTGATGAAGAAAGAAGTCTTTTATATCGTTATCACTCAAGATCTTGTAAGGAACAATATGAAGAGTACACATTAACTACGATAGACTTTAATGCACACTTTTAATGCACATAACATGAAGATGGTCTTCAAATTCGAAGCAGAGTCGTTACTCTGCTTAACCAAGAGGGCAGTGTTCGATCATTCTAGAGGAATACATCAAAGACATTCTTATTGAGTTGAGGAGTCTCGTGTGTGTGTGTGTGTGTGTGTGTGTGTGTGTGTGTGTGTGTGTGTGTGTGTGTGTGTGTGTGTGTGTGTGTGTGTGTGTGTGTGTGTGTGTGTGTGTAAAGGCTGATTTATGCTTCTGCGTAGGGTGCGCGTGAAGCTACGGCGTAGCATACGCAGTGACGTGTACCCTACGCCGCACCCTACGCCGTAGCCTGACGCGCACCCCTCAAAAATGTAACTACGGCGTCCGCGACGACGCGACCGTAAGATCTGTGATTGGTCGGCTTGGTAGTATCACGTTTCCCTCACGCATTTCGGATTTATCTTCTATACTCTGGACAGCCCGCCATTTTTAAATTCCGAAATTCAGTGAAGAGCCAACATGGAAATGGACTAAGTTACCAAGCGATAAATTGAAGAAGTGAGGAAGTACAGCCTTCTCCAACGTGGGTTTAGATGTAGCGGAGTGCACGAAGAGATGAAAGAACTCTCGAGACAAGTACGTTCGTCTCCGTAAAAAACTTGCCTCAAGGAGCGGGGATCCAGGAGGAAAAACAATCCCAGCGTTTTATATATTCCTATCTTGGCTGGCCCCTCATGTCAAACATCGGCTTACGGAGTCAAACTTTGACGATAAGGTAAATAATGCACGTCCTTTTATGTACCTCTCCTCTATTGTGTTTGGGTTAGCTAACTTAACTAGCAATGCTACCACATGGGTATTTTTTTTGCAAAAATAATATACCTGTGAGTCCAAAAGCATGTGTAATAGGTTGTAATTATATGTAATGCGTTGTATTTATGTAATATAATAGATTGTAATTTTATTTGGCTTACAGAAAATACAAATGCAACAATTTAGCATTTGCAATGTATGAATATGCAGTGATTATAGCTCGATCTATCTATGATTTAACAATGAATGCATCATCTTTTATGTTTAACTTATACTATTTGCAATTTTTTTCATAATCACAGGATGGGACTGATACCAGCTCAAACTCTACTGGTTTATCGGATGTGAGACCTCCAGCCGACAGCGATGATGACTGATTACCAACTGGTAGAGCCCCATCATCAGCCATCTCTTCTGTCCCGCACCGCAGCCATCTCTTCTGTCCCCGCACCGCAGCCATCTCTTCTGTCCCGCAGCCATCTCTTCTGTCCCGCAGCCATCTCTTCTGTCCCGCAGCCATCTCTTCTGTCCCATAGCCATCTCTTATGTCCATGCAGTCATCTCTTCTGTCCCCCAGTCCAAGAATGGCACAAAAAAGGAAGAGAAAAGAAAAAGATGACTGGGTCCAAGTGCAGGTTGCTCGGTTGGAGGCTCAGTTGGAGAAACAGCGGGTGGAGCTCAACAGAGACTGTGTCAAGGCCATGATGAGAGCGACCGGTTTGGACAAACTGTTGCAGATCTGCTGCGGAGGGTCCCGAGCACCACAGAGCGCAGGCAATGCTTATAGAAATGCTCTGTATCTGCAGTTTGCACTTTTGCTTTTTAGTTATTTTTTGTATATAGTTTGCATTTCAGCTTTTTATTTATTGTCTGTTCACACCAATTCAATCAGGTTATACAGTAGTTTGCTTAATTTGTGATGTTTCTCTTTTACATCTATTTTTGATAATAATTGTAGATCATTGCACATTAATACATTGCATATTTGTATGTACTTTACACTGTTTATTAAAAAAATACAAAAATACTGTTTCAAAAATGTCTGAAGGTTATTGCAAATAAACATTAACTAATAGTTGCACATGTGTCTGTGTTTGCTCTTTTGCATCTTTTTTTAATTTACAATTCAAGACTGTTGCACCTGTTTTTTACTTTCTTCTTTTGCATCAAACAATTGTGTATATAGTTTGAACCAATTATGTTGGTTCCTGCTGTATGCATAATTTATGGTTAAGGTTACAGTAAATTAAGTACTTAAGTACTAAGAACTTACAGTTAATTTATTTGTATAGTTTGCTCTTTTGCATTTATTTAATGTAAACAATTATAGACCATTGCACCTTTACATGGTGCATTATCTTATACATAGTTCGACCATTTGTATGTATAGTACAAACTTAAAAAAAATTAAATATTCCTCATGCCATTTATTGGTGCATTATATTTTACACCAATACAAGTTACACACCAGGTTGACCACGACACACACTGTTGTTTTGCCTTGGCACACATAATGGCACAACTCCGTGGCGTGACTTAAATGTCGTTTCAAACACAGTGGAACCCGCTCGCGTCAACTAGCGTTTCGGCGGTGTACTGCAGAGCAAAACAGACATACGCAGAGGTATAAATGCTCATGACGGCGTCGCCTACGTGCGTAGCCTACGGCGTACACTACGGCGTACCCCCTACGCAGAAGCATAAATCAGCCTTAAGGTGGATGGGACCTCAGCCAACATCAAGGTAGATGAAAGATGAGCTGGGGGTCCTCGTACTGGAGCAGAGTCCGGGGATGGGGGGTACACATCACCCAGCAGATGAGAGGTTTGCGTCCACCCTAGGAGGAGGTAGAAAGGAGAAAAAGTGCTAAATACTACTGAAAACTAGGCAGATGTAATAACAATATGAGCGGTTGAGTGTGTACCTACAGCTACAGCCAGTGTAAACCTAACCCTATGATGAGTCAGTCTCCATGCGTTTGGTGAAATAAGTATGTTTTGAAAACCTCAACAGAGTCAGCTCGCTGCACTTCCACCGGGAGCCCATTCCATAAAAATGGGGCTCTATAAGAAAAGGCTCTGTAGCCCGCAGACTTCTTCTTCATTCGAGGAAGTTGAAGACTGCAACCCACAAAATAAGAATGGGAGAACCCCACTGTCCCTCCCAATCCCACTGCTCTACATGTTCAACAACAGCTACTACCAGATGAACTAGCCTCTGTGAGTTTGGATAATAACTAAATAAATATGTCTTCTTCAAATGTTTTTAAGGATTATTTAGATGAGTGCATGTTGCGACTCTGGGATTTCTTCTGAAACATTGACAAAGATGGCACAATGCAAGTTCCAGTTCTTGAATTCAGAAAGGCTTTGCAGGTTTGCCATTTTTCATCTTAGCCTTTAGAATCAATTTCATGATATTTTATGTATGTGTTTCTTACTTTTTTGTCAACAGCACTACCCAAAGACATACAGAATTCATTTAGTAATTAAAAGCAAGCCTGAATGTGTCTTTAATACTTGTTTTCGTTAACAGCAATCAACACTACTTTAGGATGGGTACCAGAGTATTGGAGTGAACCAACTGTTGTTGGGGATCAATTTTGCTGCAGTGTAATGTCATGGGACATTGGCTCAGTTCAGGGACATTGGACAGTGGGCGTACTGATGGCTAGTTGCATATGTTATTTTATTTTTATTTCATTCTATTTATTTATTTTTTACCTTTGAGAACCGTCTTCTAATATATGTAGGAAACAAGTATGGATAATTTGACTGTTTTAAAGCAGGCCTAGTGTTATTATATATCTATGTAATTATTTATATATTATTTTACTTTTCTTTATATGCAATAATTTATGTCTGCTTTGTTTTTCATGTTTCACTCAGAATTGTTTTCTAACATACGCTTTAAAAGTATTGATAACTTGATTTCCTATTTTTTTTTTTTTAATTCCATGGACACAGGGATATTGAGTAATGTTTCTAAATAGTCTTGTTACTAAAATATACACATGGTCTATCTGTGTTAGGCACAGGTTGATACAATTCAAAGTATTTAATCGCCTGCACCTCTCTAGGACCAAACTGGCCAAAATATATCCTAATGTTGATCCCAACTGTACGCGTAGTCACCAAGCCCCTGCTTCTTTGGCTCACATGTTCTGGTCATGTCCAAGCATAGGAATATTCTGGTCTGAGTTATTTAATACATTCACTGACATTTGTAAAAAGAATATTGATCCATATCCTATCGTTGCAATATTTGGGGTGGTACACACTAAAGTTGGGTCTCAAGAGGCCAATCTCAATTAATAGCATTTTCTACACTGTTAGCACGCCGACTAATTCTTACAATTTAGAAATCTCCCTCACCTCCAAAACACTCACGTTGGGTGTGCGAAATTATGTCCTTCGTCCAGCTTGAAAAGTTAAGAACTACAGTCCAAAACTCATCAGAAAGATTCCAGAATGTATGGCAACCTTTCTTGGATTATTATGAAAATGCATTTGATGCTAATTCTTTAGATTAAAACAAAATTAGGTTTTCATCTCCCCTTCCCCCCTTTTTTTATTAATAGAGTATAAATATATCTTTTTTTTTGTTTGTTTGTTTTGTTTTGTTGTGTTCTGTATTCATTCTCAGTATGCTTTAGATAACTTTGGATGCAAATCTAAGAAAGGGGATATGTGAGATAATGTCTGCAAAGTGTGAGGCTGGTGGATAGTGATGCCTTGTATAACATAAGAGAATGTTTGTTGGTTTGTTTGTGTTATGTACATTTAAAACAATAAAAACACTTTGAAATAACAAAAATAGGATCGGTACCAGATAGAGGAGCTGATTCAGAGACTTGACCGTGACAGGACAGGGTTGGTACAGGTGAGTCATATTTAATTGACTTATAGAGACGTCAGTGACATGTTACAGCTGTAATCAATGTGACTTTTCTTTCTGTGAGGGACTAGCACACACAAGAAAACAGATAAAAATGGACGACATCTGAAGAATGTGGAATCCCGGCAGAAGAAGGAAAAGTTTAAAAGCGACTGTATCCTTAAAACCTTTCAGAGCGCCGTGGAGGCAGTCCCGCCACATGGCTCTGTCTTGTCCCACTGCAGCTGCTACCTCAGTAATGACCACATCCACCTCCCCATGTTAGGAAGCAGCACACATTACAGACGCCATGAGGTCCTACCCCCAGCCTAACCTGCTGGAGGATTGGTCCCTCTCCACTCGAGCAAAGTCCATCCCTGCCCAGGATGTTCGCTCGGATCCTGAGATGAGCCGTACTTCTGATCGGACCAGGTCTAGGCCATGTTTGAACCCCAAACCTCCAGAGGTCAAACCCAAAAGCAAGAAAGTCATAAAGGAACAAAAACCTGGATAAAGACTCAAAGAAACACAATCTACTAAATAGTTTATTTTTATTTTATCTTGCATTACAGTTGCTACAGTTATTTAATGGTGGCAACAGTGTGTAAAAAGAAACAGGAAATTATTTTCTACTCATTTTGAACTGGTGGACTTATTCTTTACTGTTTAAAAAAGTATCTCAAGCAAGACATTTTGTCACTTTGTTTCATTGTATTTTTATATTTAAGGCAAAATGCCTGTGAAGCACATAATTACCCATAAAACATCTTGTTAAAGAATGAACTTGTGTAGCCTTAAATGTGTATTTGTTTCGTCCAACAATTCTTATTGAAGTCTTGACCTCTGTGCCAGTTTTGCTTTGTTGTTGTTTCCACTATCTCACAATTTCTTGTAATAGCTTTTTCTAGCAGTATTCATCATTGCTCAATCATTGTTTTTGAAATAATCTTCTTTGAGCAGAAAGGTTTGTGTGGTTCTGTCAGTGGTGTTCACGGTTTAAGCCACATAAATAATCT
This sequence comes from Neodontobutis hainanensis, assembly GCA_024349245.1. Classification (NCBI taxonomy): domain Eukaryota; kingdom Metazoa; phylum Chordata; class Actinopteri; order Gobiiformes; family Odontobutidae; genus Neodontobutis; species Neodontobutis hainanensis. The sequence continues at coordinate 17,156 of JALDNG010003623.1, read as the reverse complement.
AATCAATGATGTCTTATAGCTCCGCAACATTTAAATATATTTAAGTAGCGAGACAATGTTTACTAAAAGACCTAAACAGAAATGATTTTATAAATAAGTACAAAATGATTGTACTTGTAAAAAATGTCATTTATTTAATAAATACAATATTCAGTTTGGTTTTCAAGTCATTCTTGCTTCATCTCTTCATCAAAGGCCATTTGTGCTGTTGTATCATCTGGAGTCACTGATGCACTGTTTGTTAGTCTTGATGTGAAGAAGAGTGGGCTTCTTCCACTGGCTTCACGGGACCCTTCCCAGTGCTGCAGCCTTCCTTTGCAATGACAACAAAACATTTATTAGTGGATAGCCTTTTGCTGCAGGAGCACAAGAGAAAAATACAATATAGTTTTTTCTTACCACAACAGTTTCTGAGGATCTGGGTTCTTCCGGCTTTAGCAGACAAGGATGTCATCAGAAAATGCATGTTTAGGTTTCCTACAGAAAACAAGAGGCATGTCTGTTCAAACTGTTACTTCAGTGCAACAGCTGAGATACTAGATTAGAGGTAGAAGGACTTCTCACTTGTGTTGGGGCTCAGGACTCTGCTGGCTTTTATTCTCTTCTCCTGAACTGGATCATGTTGGGGACAGGTCACACTCTGGCAGGATTAGACTTCTTCTCGGTTTCTGGATGCTAAAAGTGCATATATTAATGTCAAAAAATATTTTTATATGAATTAAACAGTTAGGTATTATTTACAGATCAAGACTTACCGGGACAGGTTACACCTGTGAGGCAAGCAGCCATCTCTGAAGAAAAATAAAACCACAGAAATAATTCATTAGACAGTATAAAATATAACAATGTGACTATATCCAGCGCTGTTCATTTTACTGGATACCTTTCTTTTATCTGTCACAGACTTTTATGTGAAAAGAAGACAAATCTGGAGTGAGACTTCACGTCAAAAAGAAATAAATTACACAACATGAGAGGGACATGTTGTGATCTTTGACAGATCACCCACTCTACCCCTGAACCATTGCTACACTTCTCACTACACTATTTACTTTGGACTAAGAGTTCTTTCTAAATATGTTCTCCACAGTTTAAGTGGAGTCAAGAGAACTCTTCTGGAAAGAACTGTCTCGGTCTTTACCCACTTGTGTAGCATTACAATACTTCCTGACATAATCATTTATCATGAACGGGGAAGTGGGCATCGCACCATCAACCCTCCAGTTGATGGACAACCCCCTTTTACTCATGACCTGCCTTATACCGTACCAGTTCTTCCAGTGTGGGACGAATGAAGTCTATATTTATTTTAACTTTTAAACAAGTGCAAGGCGTGTTTTGGAGGAAATCTTGGGAAAACTGAACCATCAGGTTTAGTTTCTCAGATTAACTCGTCTAGATTAACTGTATTGTTTTTAATTATTATTTTTAATGTTAATTTGATGAAATACTACATCACTTTCCTTGCTTTAGCTTCTATTTTGTTTAGTTTTTTCTGGTTGTTTGTTTTTCTTGACACACACACTCACACTAATATTAATAGAAAGATAAAAATGTAAAATACTGGCGACGATGACAAACATAGAGCTGAGAGTTACTGAGAATAATATGTTAAAAATATTATGTAAAGAAAATAACTATTTGAGTCAAACCCCACTTTCTGGTTTTAAACAATCTTTAACCAGTACTTTAGAGGATTTACTAACTTTGTTTTATGTTCAAATTCAATTATAATGGAATTCCAGCACAATATTTAGACGCTTTGATTTTTTAAATGGATACGATTACTGAATACAACATGAGCCAGAGGAGCGAGGGTCACATTACAACCCTCCAGTTAGTGCACGACCCTCGACCTCCTGGGTCATGCCCCCTTAGGAACTTATATTTAACTTATTTAGGCAACACCATAGTCAGAGTAATTCCTGGGTAAAAGTCCTGCTGATTTAAAGCTTTTTTAAAGCATTATCTACAAGATTTGCTGAATTGGTTTTGTTTCTAGAGCTCCTCCTAATTCCTACATAGTATTTGTTGAAGCGTGAAGATTTTAAAGCTGGCACATGACAATCCATTAGCTGGTCATCTTGGCAATAAGAAAACATACAATCGCATTCTGCGTCATTGTTTTTGGCCCGGTCTGAAGGGGATGTCACGAGTCACACTAAATCCTGTCATTGGTGCCAAGTATCTGGGAAACCAAATCAGACAATTCCTCCCGCTCCTCTGTATCTGATACTGGTTGTGTGTGAACCTTTTGAGAGTGTTCTGGTGGACTGTGTGGCTCCGCTGCCTCGAACTAAGTTGGGAAATAAGTTCCTAATAACTGTCATGTGCGCAGCCACTCGCTTTCCAGAAGTCTTTCCAGTGCGTAAAATCACTACTCCTGTTGTTGTGAAGGCGCTGACCTGAAGTTTTTTTCTTTGTTTGGGTTACCTCGAGTTGTGCAAACTGACAAGGGCTCAAACTTTATGTCTAAGGTGTTTGCAAGTCTTGAAACAGCTTGACAATCAGCACTGCCACTCTAGCGACTATCACCCTGAAAGTCAAGGTGCACTGGAGCGTTTTCATCAGACGCTCAAGACTATGCTTCGTACGTTTTGTCTGGAGTTAGAGAAAGACTGGGATGAGGGGGTGCATTTACAAATGTTTGCTGTAAGGGAGGTGGTTAAAGAGTCGCTGGGTTTTAGTCCGTCGGAGTTGGTGTTTGCACACACTGTCCGTGGCTCTGTGAAGTTGTTAAAAGACCAGTTGTTATGCGAAAGTCAGAACAAAATCTGCTTGATTTTGTGAGTAACTTCGAACTGAGACTGACAGAAAAGCTAAAGTCAGAGAGTTTAAATCTGGTGATAAAGTCTTGATTTTGTTACCTATACCTGGCTCAAGTGTACAGGCTCGGTATTGTGGACCCTATGCCATTCAGAAAAGATTAGTGATCGGGACTATCTTATAATCACGCCTGACAGACGCCGTAGGTCTCGTTTGTGCCATGTTAACATGTCGAAGCCTTATGTTGTCCCCACCTGTTGACGCGTTACTGTGGCGGCTGAACGGGACCGTGGCGCTGTCCAGTGCTGAAATGGCCGCTCCGTGTCTTGTCACACAGACAGTTTCAGGTGAGGCGCCGCTCAGTGAGAACTCTGTTACGCACGATGATGATGGACGCGGTTCTGTCTGAGGCGCTGACTCATGGAAAACTGCTAAACTCTGAGGTATTGAGGGATTTGCCTGCATACTTGGCACACCTTCCTAATTTGCAGCGTGAGAATTTAATTGATTTGCTAAATGAGACAAAGTCATTGTTTTCTGATGTACCTTCGAAGACCACAATATTAATGCATGACATTGTTGTTGGTGACACTGTGCCGATAAAACAACACCCTTATCGAGTCAGTCCTGATAAGCGTTCCGTCTTAAGCGGCAGGTTGAGTAGATGGTAGCTCATGGTATTGCAGAGTTCAGTTATAGTCCTTGGAGCTCTCCCTGTTTTGCTTGCGTTAAAATCTAATGGTGAAGATCGTTTTTGCACGGACTACAGGAAAGTAAATAATGTTACGAAGCAGGACTGTTTTCCATTGCCTCGCATTGAGGACTGTGTGGATCAAGTGGGTGGGGCTACGTTTGTGTCCAAGTTCTGTTCTGTTGAAAGGTTACTGGCAGGTGCCGCTCACTGAGCGTGCAAAACAAGTCTCAGCCTTTGTAACCCCAGAAAATTTTTTTCAATACAATGTTATGTCATTTGGCATGTGAAATGCACCGGCAACATTCCAGCGGTTGATGAGGATTATACTGTCGGGTCTGTCATTTTATGAGGCTTACTGGGACGATGTGGTAGTTTGTTTCGATTCCTGGGTGGAGCATATTGAACACCTTCAGGTGGTATTGGGTCGTCTTCAAGAGGCAAACTTAACAGTGAACTTATCAAAGTGTGTATTTGCCCAAGCAACTGTGACTTACTTAGGTAAAGTGGTTGGTGGTGGTTGTGTGCGCCCGGTGCAGGCCAAGGTGGAGAGTATTGTCTCATTTCCTATTCCAACTAGTCGCACTGAGCTTCGACGTTACTTAGCCATGGTTGGTTTTTACAGGGGTTTTTGTAGGAATTTTTCTGCTGTTGCCTCGCTTCCGCTGTGCAGAGGCATGGAGCTGCGCAGCCGGCTTGCTCCATGCCTCTGCAGTCCTTCTTTGCCTACCCTTGTTTTTGTTTGGCCTGATGGGACCGGCTGTCTGAGTTATCGTTCTTTATTTTGTTCAGGTTAGTAATGAGGGGTTGTGTTGTGTAGGGTGGTAGAGGAGTTGGCACCGGCTTCTACGGCCCTGTACAGGGTTGGCCCGGGGTCACTCCTTCCTTTATGTTCTGCCGGTTCACCAGGTCCTCCTTTCTTTTGTTACTTTCCTGTTTTATTTTTTTCGGGCACGGGAGGGTTTTTGGATTCTCTTTTTATTTACATAAAAGAGAGAAAAAAACATCAAGATAAAACAAAAGCTTAACAGTCTAAAACTAAATGAATAAAAACTATTTTTGAAATTAACTGTTTTGCCTCCTGTGTCCTCTTTTAAATATGTTCGACTCTTTTGGGCAGTAACAGTATTCCTTACTTTATTTAAATTTTAGGAATAATATATCAAGAACAGAGAAGGGCGGCTCGCACCATCGACCCTCCAGTTGGTGGACAACCCCCTCTCTCTAATAATTATGTCTTATACAGAACCAGTTCTCCCAGTGTGGGAGGAATAAAGCATATATTCACTTAAACGTCAAAACAAGTACAAGGCGTACTTTGGAGGAAATCCTAATCTCAGATTAGTTTTTGTACAAGCTTTAGTCACTTCTTTTGTAGGTTGACTGTATTTGTTTCTGTTTTCAATGTTAATAAAAATCCCACATAGCATTTCTTGCGTTATCTAATATTGTTTTTGTTTTTTTTAAATCACACACAGACACACCCTACTAATTTAAAAATCTGCTCTAGTTTAAGCTGTAAAATATTGGCGTTGTTGTTGCCAAATCAAAGATGAAGTCAGTCGGAGTCCGAGTCGTCCGAGTCCGGTTGAGGGTGGAAGTAGCGAGTAAAGCGACTGGGGAAGGACGTCCCAGCAGAGGTCGATGGAGTAGGATCGTCTGTGCTTTCTTCGGGCTGGTCCGAACGTGGCCTCTTGGAGGAAGGCACCTCAGCGTCCTCTTCATCCAAGAACCGTTTGGTGGATCCGCTGGGGGCCGAGAAGAGGAAGAAGGAGGAGTTGGAGGACGGAAAACATGTTCAAGCATGCTCTGGAGAGGGATGAACGCCGGAGGACTCTCTGCCGGTTGCTGAACAACGGGAGCCAGGGGCCGACTCACCTGTTCTTCAGCTTCAGCAGGAGGGTCTCTCTGGCGCCAGCCATCCCAAAACTCCTCCGGAGGAAACTGCTGGTCATCTTCTTGCTCCTCTTCATCATCCTCTTGATTATCAGAAAGGCTCTCGTAACCAGAGTCTATTTCATCATAATCATCATCCCAATCTTCCTCCCAATCTTCCTCCTCTTCATCAGATGGTTCAGGTGAAGAGGAGGATGTGGAAGAAGAAACAGACCCTTCTTCCTCCTCCTCTTCATGAGCTGGTTGGAGTGCCTCGTACTCACCTACGTCTTCCTCGTCCGAGGAGATATAGATAGGATTGTCCGCAGAACCGGCAGGACCCAGACCTTCAATGGAGAATAAAATAATATAGTCTTTGTTTTATTAAAACATCAAAGACCAGAAACATACAAACTAATTAGCACAGGTTTAATATTTCATCAGCTGGTTGGAGTGCCTCGTACTCACCTACGTCTTCCTCGTCCGAGGAGATGTGGATTGGATTGTCCGCAGAACCGGCAGGACCCAGACCTTCAATGGAGAATAAAATAATATAGTCTTAGTTTTATTAAAACATCAAAGACCAGAAACATACAAACTAATTAGCACAGGTTTAGTACTTCAACTGTCATGTCTGTCTTATTATACTTCAACCATTTAATCTGTCTAAGTTACACTTTTATTAAAATACAGCTGTTATATGTGACTAACTTTATTTGGAAGTGGAAAGTGTAATTCAAAATAGACTGATTGTTGGATTATATTTTGTTTTCTCTTTTCTCTTGGGACTCTTGCACCTGCTAGGGCCTCTCGTCTCTGACCTTGAGCATCAGGCTCCCATGTCTCTTTCTGGGCCTTCAATATGTGTGTGTGTGCTTTAAACTTATCATGTTTTAAACCATACTCTTCTGACATTAAGTTTTCTTTTACATTAATATGTTTCTAAATGTATTAATATAACATACACTACTTGATTACACACCATGCATAAGTATAAACCATAAACACATAACATAAACTCATCATGCATAAATGAATAACTAACTACACACACAGAACTAAGCACATAACATGAAAAATATACCACAATTCCCCTCTTGAGACCCTATGGTCTCGTTTTAGCTAAACATTACAACTGGTTCATAATACATGTGCATTAAATCCTCACACAGATCCAAATTATACTAGTTCAGCTTAAAACAATTCCCTTCAGATCTCCCTTCCTCTACCATAATCATATCATATGGTTAACTTGTCGTTCCTTCACTTAACACAGTTACAGCATGCAATATAAGAATATAATTACTCATATTAAAATATAATAAGCATATGAGTACAAACATTTGTAATATATGATACATTTCATCTCAGTTCTCATATACTAGAACTGGTGTCATTTTATTATTCATCCAAGTCCCCTCTTATGTCCAATCTAAAAGACATTTTCTAAATCTACCACATTTCCAAATCACATGTAATGCTCACAAACAGGAACTCCTCCTGCCGTCCTGGAAACAGTCCAAGAGATGACACTATGACGTTTTCTCTATAAGCCGCTCTTCTTCTCGTATCCTCGGATCTTCCAACTTCCTTGACTTTCAGCTTCGCGTCACTTCTTCTCCTTCGTTCATTTTGCCGCTAACCTGGAAACAGCTCCGACAATGGCTGTTCAGGTCGTCGTCCTGTAGCCTCCTCCGTCATCGATCTCCCCCTGTCGATTTCACCTCTGCACAATGTCCGTCCAGAGCATCCACCTCTCGTCCTCATCTCAACTCCATGTCGGTAGCGATGTATCTCTGCCTTCTCCATTTTTCTCCAGAACACCCAAACCTCAGGTAGGCCTTTGATTTCACAAAGCTTTGCTGGAGACCCTCATGATAGCGTAGTTGTGGCCCCACGTTCCTTGGAAAGTTCCCCTCTCAGATCAGTTGTTAATCAATACTTCACGTTAACTGAGAAAAAGCCACAAAGATTACCACAGATCATATCAAAACAATTTAATGCGGCCTAAACTTTTTGTTTTTCCCTTAATTATCTACTACTCCAAGTTAGTCTGTAAAATGTCTACTTTAGTCTTTAATACTTTTGATGTCTCTTTTCAATTTGAAGTTTACTATATTTTCCTTCTCAGTGTTATACTTACATGTCTAGTCTTAGTTACTGTCAATATTTATCTTTTTAGAATCTGGTGAACAAGAACACATACGTCTGCAGCAGAATTAACCCTATCATCTCTGTTTATTAAGAAATATTATTTTGTTCAATAACTAACTCTCTTGATAAAGTATGAGCATGTTTTAACCCTCTTGACTATTGACTCTACATAATTCCCTTATAGTGTGGGCAAAGAATAATCTAAATTTTTACCAAAACTACATAAACTCTTACCTCTGTTTTCAACTAACTAATAATATTTTGTATTTGACTGTTTTAAGATAAACCCATAAAATAATTTATTCAAAAACTTCTCACCATTCCTCTTACTGTCCAACACCTATGTCTGTCACACAACTAACTATTCTTTTAATAAACATCAACACACAACAAAACAACCTTTTCCATTAATATAAACCTTGCCATTGCCAAAATACTTTTCCATATTAACCTTATTACAAAAAAATCCTTTAATCCATAACACAATCCTTATGTGTGACTCTAACTTAAGATTTCTCCTCTAATAAAATAAATTATCATATGGAACTCTTTTTCAGTCTCTTCCTAACATATTAAATTAACCTCTTTTTCTTTCTATTCTCTAATTTAATCTTCCCTATTTATTACTATTTCACTCATTATTGTTATACCCTCTCTACTTCTGTGTAAGTCCAATTTTTAAGTAAATACGTTCATGCTTTATTATCTCCTTTACTCCCATAATTCAACTTCCATTTGAACTATTTCATCCTACATAAGTTATTTTTAAAAATTGTATCCTAATGGTAAATCCTCTGTTCCAGTTATATGTATACTTTAAACTTAACAAACATCTATTTTGTTCAAAACCAGTAAACTCTTCCTTATGTCCTACATTAATTAATTCACAGTCCAATTATCACCAAATTATACTAAAGTCTAAACATCTTATCCATTAGACAATACAGTTAAACATTAACTCTTCCCAGTCCTCTACTAACCAAAGGTAACTAACTAGAGTTTTAACAAGACAACATCAGCGTGTCTCTGAGCTGTTCACAGAAACATTACAAATAGCTGTTCCCTCACACACACAGTGCTGCAGAGCTGCTCTCACAGACTCTGACTGATCATAGACTGTCACAGATCTTAGCCAAATAAACCTTTATTTAAAACCACATTAACCTGTTTAAATCTGTTCCATAAGCCTTCTGTTGTTAACAATGATACAAACTCATTCATTTTGTTTATCTGAGTTTCACAAACTCCTCCCTCTCAGCGTTACCATGGAGATCTAGTCTTTACTCACCATATGATCTATACCAGGTGAGCTTTCTAATCTGCTGTTGTATTACTACTGTAGAGTTTTATTCAGTAAAATAGACCTATATAGAAGCTTATCCCAAACATCTGTGAAGCTATCATCATAACTTTAATCAAAATCTAAATAATTATCCCTCTCTTCTGTTGATATTTTAAAATCCACTGCACAGTTAAGCTTAATAAAATCTAACTTCAAATACTTCCCATTATATTGCCAAACATTACCATCCTCTTGATTATATTTAAAAGAATCATAGACACATCACCAATATTATCAATCTGTTCAATTCTCCTGTCTCAGCTGGACCTCTTTCTCTCACAGTTCTTCCTCATTAAAGAAGTCTTTCCTTGTTTCTAACATCCTTGAATTTACTTGGCATCGTATTTGCTTTCTTTAAAATTGTAATAGTTTATTTTTACCTGATTTGATGTGGACAGGTCGACAGTGTTAAAGATGACACCTGACCTTCTCATGGGACATTCACTGTTCTTCCAGCCAACCTTGAAGTTTGAACATTTCTTGTGAAGACTCCATTTCCCAGACTTGATCTGCAGCAGGAAGGTGTTGTTTCTGTAGAGTTCTCCTCAGCACCTTTTAATCTGTTGGAATTTAACTTTGTCTTTCTGTTAGATGTTGTCTAAACCAGTATTTGATTCATAAATCTGTTTTATGGCCTCTCTTGGGACTCTTCAATTCTTTGATGACTCAGTGCTCTCCATAACTCTTATCTCCAACCCTTTCTAAGTGACCTTTATGACCTTTGTGTTTTTCTAATTTCATACAGACCTTCTTCTCTCAAGGATTAACTTGTCAACATTGTTTTATGCCTTGTCTTCTTCTGCCATTCAACTGAAGCCTCACATATTCCAGACCTATAATAAGATGTTAACTCTTAAACATGTATCCATTTCTCACTCCTTAGTCAATGATTTAAACTCAAACACTTACTTCAATCACTGCTGTAGTAGTTTTTAAACCTTTGCTGTTAAAGTATTATCTGTTTTTAGTTTTACATTGTCATATCATGCATGTCTCAAAACCTAACATTAACTTTGTTTCAATTATACATCTGTTCTCTTTGTTTTAGAAAGTATCTGTTGATTTTCATCAGTCATAGACTCTTCTTCTCTGGGCTGATCATTCTTTTATAACTGGATTAACTCTTTTACATTTCTGTTTTATTAAATTTGGGTGCTGAAAGTATTACTTCTATTTTGTGTTAAGACAAATGTAGGACTATCAGAAATGTGTAACTGATGTGTGGTCTACATTATTTAAAAATCCTTGGTTATCACTAAAGTCTTTTAAGTTCAGTCACAGCTGACACTAATTATCTGTAACATAGTGTTAAACCTTATTCTATATTGTCTAATTTTAGCTGCATTAAACTATTGTTTTTATTCTACAGTATCTTGCATCATCACTGCTGATGAGTAACCATCTCTCTCTGCTACGTGTGGAACATTTTATTATCAGGACTTCCTAAAGCTAGATTATTCACATGCTTTCTTTTAACACAGAAAATGCTCTGTTTAACTCCTTATTCACTTTTAATTATTTATTTTAATTGAACCTCCACTTTGGTCTGCAGTTTTATCAGACCTCTTAAGTTGCTATTAATACAGCAAGTTACAGTCCACAACCTGCTATAACCTGCTATTGCTAATAATCTCAACATTTGTTCTACAGTTTTTTGCTTCAAAGCTTTTGTTTTAGCCTCGAAGTGAGACGGAGCAATCTTTCTTACATTTCATTCTTAACTTTTATTCTATATCAGATTGACGAATTATAATTTTCTTTACTAACTTTGTTTCCCAAATACTAAATTTGTAACACTGTGATGGAGTCTAACTCACATCCTCGTTGTTTGATCAAACACAGATCATATACTCACTATATCTCTGTTCTCACTACAGTCAGGTTTACTTTAGATGAAGATAACTTTAGGTCTTTCAGGAGTCGACTGTTTCTTTTCCGTCTCAGTCAGAATATGTAAAACAGAAAAGGTATCATGAGTCAGAAAAAATACAGAACAAATCTATTACTGTTGCCAATTTCAATTCAGGCAGAATATTAGACAGTGTCAAAAACCAGATCAGAAACCATAGACATTTCATTGTTTTAAGACATTTTATATCTACAGTTACTCTTTCAGCCTAGACTATATCACATGCTCTTAGTGATATTTTAAATATAGATTAATCTTTCTAAGACATATAAAGCTTGAATTTAGATATACATTTTTACTTCTACGCACAGTGCAGCTGTTAACTTTAGTTTAAGTGCCCAAGAATCCAGTCCTTCTGTCACTTAATGCAACATTAGGAGTTAAGTTCTTGTTCAGAAACCAAGTCTCAAACTGGGTAATAAGAGGTACACCACCATAGCTTCTTGCCATTACAATATATATTTTGTCTTATAATGGAAGCTTCTTTTTAACGCTCATAGTCCATATTATCATGTTTTTCTTTTGTTGTACTTCATTGAACAGTGTCTCTGCGTCTTCGGCCCTTATGTAGTTTTAAAGTCTTTGTATTCTTCCATCTTAGTCCATTTCTATTAGTTCTGATTTCTGTGTTCATCTCAGCCAGTACATTACAGATTAAATAGTCATTCTTCTTCTGTCCTGCTGTAATGTTAACAAGACAGTCTCTCTGGATGCAGCTCCACTGCCCACACAGCTCCTCTGGTGTCTGATAAGAGTTTAATGGGGGTTGGGCAGGACTCACCAGACGCTGCTTTAAGTCTGTCTCACTCTCCAAATCTGCCTCAGCCACCTCTTTGTAGGCAGACATTCCTCTGTACAGATCCACTGTGATCTGTTAGAATAATCCTGTTGGTGACATCTGCTCTGCTGAAGAAGACTGGAACATAAATATAGATTTATTCATATTCCGGGGTTCTGCAGGTAAACTCTGGTCTTGTCCCAGCGACAGCTGCTGTTGTTTGACAATTTCATTAACAAACCCTTCTTTATCATTCTTCTCTTTGTCTCTTTTGATCAGTTTGTTCATTTGCAGCAGTATTAGCTTTTTCAACAAAGTTTTATTAGTTTCTTCTTCTTCTGGCTTCAGCTTTCTTTAAGCTTTAAGCTTTCCCATGATCCGCAAATAATGTCCAGTTGATATTTGATTTTTCAACTGATTCTCTTTAGTGCAATTCAGGAGGTCGTCGTTTTTTTATCCAACGGTTCCCAGATCTTTTAATAATTTTTCCATAAGCCTTTAGACTCGGGCTGTATGAGGTCTGTTTAGGATCAGAAAGCCTAATGTTGATAATACGCTTTAATTGTGCATCAGCTTCAGAATAATTCTTCAACTCTTGTCTGTGTTTTAACAGTTTGTCTGGCATTTCTGTTTTTATATCTTCTTGACGGACTGACTTCTTATAATTTTCTCCAGTTGTTTGAATTGTTTTATTTCATTGTTTCTAAAGTCAGGAGAGTCTAACACCTCTGGACGGGAGTGAGTCTCTTCACATTCCTGTCTCTTATCATCTGGATCCGGGCTGCTCTTCCCAGAGGGAGAGACGCTGCTGCAGCTGCTCTCATCTGTTTGAGCTGAGCCTTCTCTCTCTGGTTCAGCTAAAACCAGCTGGATTTCTTCAGACAGCACTTTTATTGGAAACTTTTCAGGAATTTCTTTATATTGAAAAGGCAATAGGGCTGAAGGTTCGGTACAAGTCTTAACAATTATTTCTGGACCCTCAACAGCTGACTGCACTTGTTTTGTTTCAATTAGTTCAATTAGTCTCTTTTTTGATTCGTCTCTAAACCATCCCAATATTTCATTCTCTCTCATACGTTTTTTCATCCGTGTAACACTTTGATCTTTAGCCTTGTAAAGTTTTATATTATTCTCTAGTTCATCACAACACATTGGGTCAAAGCTGCCCATAATAGGCCACTGTAACGTGCCTTGTGTCCTTTTGTGCCATTTTTTCATATAATTCCTGATCTGTTTCTTTTGAGTGAGTTTCTGTCCAATAATCACCTCTACTGGAGTCAAAACATCTCCATTTTTAATGTTTTTAGTATTTATTCCCCCCATCTTGAAGGAAAGAGACTTCCTTTCACCTTTTCTTAATTATTCATACTAATATTCTTTTCCTTTAACAAATTTTTTCCTAGTTTTTCCTATGTTTTCTCTGGGCATTTAACTGCTCACCAGTTTTCCGTCTCTCAGTAATTTTCTAACAGCATTTTTTCTAACAGCGGCAATGTCAGGCTGTGGATCTGTAACGTCACTAGAAACTCTAAATGTCTCTCTAATAGACTAGATGTTACGGAAATGTTAAATGTTAAAATGAAATGTTACCGGTTTGCACAACAACTAGACCTACTTTGAGATAAATTCAAACCTTCCTGAAACCACAGTTCCTTTTAATAAAGCCTCACAGCGTTTTTCGAGTTATAGTTACTGCTAATTTTAATCTCGTTCTATTTAACTATTACTGTTTTGCACAGACCTCTGAAAACTCTAGACAGTATTTGTTCTTTCTTGTTATTCCTATAAGTTTGTTCTAACCAAAGATAGTTCGTAGTCCTTCAGTTTATATTTTATTATTTCTTTCTGACGCCAGTTTTTCTCAAATTATCATCATTAGACCTGCCGTCGACTCCACTGCTTCTTCAACTTTAGAGTTTTGCTTTGAACCTATTTTTGATTTTATTCTACTAATGATAATACTAACCCTTTACTAGGTTTCTATTTTCTCAGCTTTAATGATATTAGTTCTTACAGCGCTTTTATTTAATTTGTTTGTCGACTTTATCTTATTACTTTTCTCTTGACTTCTTCTTTAAATCTACTTTTAGCTTGTCTTTTAATTATCATGCCTAAATTTCCATTACTTTAAAGGACCCTAAATCTAGTCTAATACTTGGCCTACTATTAAACTTTCTCCAAGGCCTTTGTAAACCACACACACACTCACACACACCAGACTAGTCTTCACGCCGCGGCAATTTAGTTCAGCCTCTCTTTCCAGAGTCTTGACCTGAACTCTTTAACGGGTTTTGTGTCGCTTAATCGTACGTCTTATATCTTAATTCCAGCACCCAGCTGATTTTTTTAAGATAGAAAAGGAATACTAACTATTTTTCCTTCCCGCTAAGGACCTTTTCTTGTTCCGTTTGGCGGTCAACCCCACTGTGTTTAATCCAGTCGACTTGGACAGTGTGTTACCCCTTATTAGCATGCCTTTAATCTAAATTTTTCTCCATTTTTATATGAATTAATTTTGTAATGATGCCCCTTTTTTATTTTATTTTGGTTTCCTATACTTAAGTTCAGCCGGAAAATAGCGTAAACTTAGGTGCCCCCTTCTGAAGAATCCTATCTTCTAACCAGGCCTCGTTTCCTCAGACCCCTGCACTTTCTCTCAGCCAGGTTCTGCTTTTTTAAACGCGTCTCAATTCTTTTGCGCAGAGAATTAGACCGTTTTTTTAACCCTTTCTTCCCCGGGATATAAAAGGCGCTTAATCGCATATAATCTATGGATAAAGCCAGCCTCGCAATTTTCCCGCTTGCGCGCTAATTCTTCCTAGAATTATCTACACGAACGCCCTATTTAGATTATACCCAGTAGATAGAAATAACCCCCTTTTTATTTTTAATTTCTTCCCCAGACTACACCATCTTTAGATTATTCTCACTGGATAGAAAATAGCCACCTAATTCCCTTGTGCACTATCGTCTGCCTTGAGACACAACGGGTGCTTTTTTTTAGCCTGTATTCAATGGATAGAAATCCCTACATTCCCCTAATTACCCCCTTTTACCCCTAATCTAGGATCTTTTGAGGTGAGGTTTTTAAGCGGTCTGTTTCTGCCTGTTACCTCCCAAAGCTGCACCCACAGACACTGACTATAAAAAATGAAAGTTTTTTTCTCACCCTCGATGGTCTCGCGTCTGGGATGCTTCTCCTGGGTGGGCAAGCAGAAAGAGAAACACTCTTTCTCGGCTCCCCTGGCTCTGGCTCGCCAATTGTTGTGTCCAATACTGACCGCTCAGCCTTTGGTACACTTGTGTGGAATAAGTCATGACGCACAGCCATTTTCATGTCTTAGAGTCTTTATTGCTCACAACCGACACAACAAGACCCGAGTAGGCTATCCCCAAGCACTACTAACTTTTGTACAGAAAATGTAAGCTTTTATACAGTTTTGAGATGACAGTTTAGTAATAACTCTTTCTGTGATCTTAGATGAGCCTTTGAAGATTTTTATTAAACTCGGTGATGTCATTCTGTAAGGCCTTGGGACTCTTGCACCTACTAGGGCCTCTCTCGTCTCTGACCTTGAGCATCAGGCTCCCATGTCTCTTTCTGGGCCTTCAATATGTGTGTGTGTGCTTTAAACTTATCATGTTTTAAACCATACTCTTCTGACATTAAGTTTTCTTTCTTTTACATTAATATGTTTCTAAATGTATTAATATAACATACACTACTTGATTACACACCATGCATAAGTATAAACCATAAACACATAACATAAACTCATCATGCATAAATGAATAACTACATAATAACTACACACACAGAACTAAGCACATAACATGAAAAATATACCACATTATATGGACAGAAAATATTACAAATATTATCCTAATGCAGTCTTATTTGATTAAACAGTTATCTTACCTTCAGAAAAGAAATCCAAGATGACCGGGAGGTCAAAAGCATGTGCCATTTCTGAGGATCTGGCAAACCTTAAACATATGATAATACCAAAATATTAAAATATGTTTATTTTTGCCAAGAGAAGATTATATTGTGGTATGCAGCGTTCGGTTTTCTAGGAAAAGTCAATCTGAAACTCAGTTCAGCAACGCACTGGACAAGCCAAGTGAGAAGTGAAAAATTCTAACTGGAGCCGTCTTATATAGCCCCACCTGGACCTTCTGTTTCCATGGCACTGACGCACGTCGTCAAGCTAGCTTACGCTATAAGCATCAATAATCGATTAATACCAGTTTAGTGCTTTAAAGACTCAGCTGCTTAGGACTCTTGTCTTCTTATTGGGTCTCTAGAACCTGGAGAGCTTTTTTTAAAGGTAATAGGGTATAAAAGGTAATCTTAAATGACGGCTAGAGTTATAATGCAGTCATGAAGATGCACGTTTTGGCAGACCTTAGCATGAACAGACAAGTGTTATCAAAGATAATAATAAGGTTAGCAAATGCTTTATGCACTGCCATGAAGATAAATCATTCATTTAGATCAATTTAAATGTAAAAAATCTGTCTAAATAGCGTGTTCATCTAATGCTTTGTGAAAGCATATTGTGTAAAATAGGCTACTCTTTACTTTCCAGAGCCACTTTGTTTTAATGGCCTGCATACAGGAGTGGGGCAGGGCTGTTCAAAACGGCTGGTCTTGAGGCATGTTCCATATTTGCTGTTGTTTGACCTGGAAAATCTGCCATCAGGTAAAAGTTTTACCTTCATACAATAACTTTTAATAATGTTAGCATTGTGCTGTTTGTGTACTCTAGTCCTGGACTTGGACTTGGACTTGCTTTTTTATGGCTCTGACTCAAACTTGGAC
This sequence comes from Neodontobutis hainanensis, assembly GCA_024349245.1. Taxonomy (NCBI): domain Eukaryota; kingdom Metazoa; phylum Chordata; class Actinopteri; order Gobiiformes; family Odontobutidae; genus Neodontobutis; species Neodontobutis hainanensis. The sequence goes on along the minus strand of JALDNG010003623.1, from coordinate 816 downwards.
TCGTTTATTCTCAGACACAAGGACTCGAGACTTGACTCGGACTTAGACTCGGACTTGAACACAAAAGACACGCAAGTCATGCACATCGACAGCACAACCACTGGACCCTTGGACTTGGACTTGGACTCAAACACTGAGGACTTGAAAGTGACTTGGACTCGCAAACTGGAGACTCGACTACAACACTGGGACATGCTGTTAATGTGAGCAGGAGAGTCTGTGGTGCTCCCATTGGCTGTAAGTTGTACTTGTTCCTGCAACAAGACAATGTGCATATTTTATTACATGAGGGAGACTTGAAAATATTTGGCAGACTTATTCTATGTGTTTTATTTCACTACCTTTAAAGGGTCTTGGCAAAACATCTCACAGCGTTGCCACAGGACAGTGGTCAGGTGAAGTCAAGGTAAGTACCTATCAGAGAAATATTCAGCTGTTCGTCCAGTGGTTCACAAGTAACTTGTTAGCAGCAAGCTAAAGTCTAATTTTACAAGGCGTTTAAATGAAGCCCCAAACAAGTGTCTTTAGTCACTACTATGAGTTTATTAAGTGAGCTTTGATTAAGAGCCGCTGTTGGAAAATCTAATGGAGTGGTGAAAAGCAAAGCATCAATGTATGAATATAAAAAATAAACCTGAAGCATGAAGTGCTGAAAAACTATTTTATTTGAATATAAGTTCTATGTTACGATAAAAACACGTCATTTTTAAAGCCAAGCTGTAATGTTGAGTGAAAAATCTACTGATGTCTCAAAGAGAGTGAGTTTGTATATTGTGACAAAACTGTAACATTTAGAACCTAATACTAATTTCATAT
>JALDNG010003622.1:0-25069 GCA_024349245.1 Neodontobutis hainanensis | reverse complement strand
CCTGTCAATTGGCATCTGGTAAAACAGTTAACATTTACACAGAGAGTCAATATGCATTTGGTGTTCTACGCAACCACGCAGCACTTTGGCGCCACAGAAAATTCCTCAAATCTGATGGCAAACCCATTTCACACAAAGATTTGATTTCTGATCTTTTAGATGCAGTGCTACTCCCATCCGCCGTGGCAGTATGCAAGTGTTCTGCACATACCTCTGCCAAAGACAGTCTCTCTAGGTAATGCACGAGCAGACGCAGCTGCAAAAGCAGCGTCACTCACACCCTATGTTGTTACATTACTCTCCCAGACAACGGATCAAACTTGCACTCACTCTGACATTGTTTCACTCTCTGATTTGGCCCGCATCTCCACTCCAGCAGACAAAGCTGTTTGGAAAAAGAAAAACTGTACAAACACAAATGGTGTTTGGATGGGCCCTAATGGCAATCCATGTCTTCCTCAAGCCCTCTTCCTGCCTTTTGCAAAATTGTTACATGGCGTTGACCATGTATCAAAGGAGGGAATGAGAAAAGACCTTCAAAGACATTGGTTTACTGTGGGGTTTAACAAATTTGCTGAAGATTTTTGCTCAAAATGCTTCATCTGCTTAACCAGCAATTCTAAAGGTAACTCCTACAACAAAACAGATGTTGGAGGTCACAAACCCACCTCCAGGCCTTTTGGCCACATTTAAATGGACTTCATTGAGTTAACACCCTGCGAAGGTAAGAAATACTGTCTTGTAATAGCTGACATGTTTTCAAAGTGGGTAGAAGCATTCCCAACAAAACACTGCACTGCTGACGCAGTAGCAAAAATCATCTTAAGCGAAATAATTCCTCGCTGGGGACTTCCGAATCTAATTACGGTACTCATTTTGTAAATGACATTTTGAAAACACTGAGTGAACACCTTAAATTTGACCTGAAAACTCATTGCTCCTACCATCCAGCTTCTGGAGGAGCTGTAGAAAGAGAAAATGGCACTCTGAAACGCAAATTGGCAAAAATATCTGAATCAACAGGTAAAACGCGAAATAACCTTTCTCCCTTTGAGATAGTGTTTGGACTACCTCCTGGAATTGGGTTTGGACCCCATCTAAACCTGCAGCACTGGCCGATAGTACTCTGCCAGACCCAATGATATCCTATTGTATTTCACTCTCTAATATTCTCTCTAATATTAGATCTCAGGTGCTTGATTCCCTGCCCAAACCGGCCACCCACCAGTTTCACAAACTCCAGCCTGGCGACTACATCCTGGTGAGAGACCTGAGGAAGCGCAGCTGGAGAGACAAACCCTGGTGTGGGCCCTATCAGATCCTGCTCACGACCCACACGGCTGTGAAGGTGCAGAAAGAGCCCCTTGGATCCATGCACAACACTGCAAGAAGATTCCTCCACCTGACCAGCTCGTCAACTGCTCCCCACTGTCAAAGAGTGGACCCAGTGAATGATCACAAAAGAGGCTTGTCCCGAGAACAAGCTCCTACGTGGGAGATCTGAGGTGAGACCTTAGCTCTACCTCCACCGTTGACTACGTGGGAAGACTGGGGTGAGATTTTCGCTCACCTCCTCCGCTGAAACTGCTCTGGTGCAGTTCAACGTTGAGACCAGTGCTGAGAGCTGGTCCCACCTACAATCAAGTTTATGAAAGACTCTGTACCACCTGAAGAAATAGAGCTGACCGTTTTCAGCAAATTCAACAGCGTAACTATAACATGTGACACACTCATCTGTCCCACAGTTCCTCACATCACTGATAACCAGTTTTATACTGACAAATATATATGTATATATCTTTTTTGGGTTCTTTATTGCATTTAAAATTGCTCTAATGATTAATTTTTGAATATCTATTAAACAATTATTACATACTCATGCATGTTAATGTTATGATAACTGCTTAATTTTATTTTATTTGTTACTATCATTTTATTATTGCTATTATTGAACAGATCTTTGAACATTAGAAATGGGCGGTGTTTGGAAAACATGGTTAACTAAACTCGCAGGCATACTTTTAGTGGTTATTATCCTTCTTTTCCTTGTCTCCTGCTGCATTATTCCGCTCATCCGAAGATTAGTGACTTCTCTTTTAACCTGCAACTAGCTAAACTCTATGTTGAATTGCCTCAACAGGACAAAGACCACAACCCAGACACCTCTGCTCTTGATTGTGACTCTGTTAATTCTGTTTTATTTGCTCATCTATTTGAAGAAAACTAAGTATGACTAAGAATGTTCCTATGTCTGTGTAATCCACATGTAATTTTCTTTTGAAATAGTAATTGTGAAATATAGTCACCAAAGCAATCACAGCTAATCAACTTTTGAACCTGATAATTTTAATTTTTGTTATTTTAGACACGTTAAGGCTAAAATTGTGTACTTACATGTGGTGTTTTTAAATTTTTTCACTAATGCTTTCTTTGAGGTAAAGTCTTTTGATTTGAAGGTTTTAAGTTTTACAAACTGATTTGTTTTGTGAATATTTTTCATCTAATGCTTATGTTTAACCCTAGTGAGTTACGCCTGTGAGGGAGGGGCTGTGGTGTTCTTTTCCCAGCGTTAGGTCAGCTACTGATAGTATGAAATGTTTCTACTTGATTTAGTCAGCCCTCGGCTGGGTTTTTCGGCACCACAACTGTAGTACAACTCACAAAGCTTAGGTTAATTTGATTTATGTTTTGTATCCTAATTGAGTTTTGATTGATTTTGGTTGATCAATTGTGTTTGATCAAAAGGAGGGAATTGTAATGGGAAAATCATATTTTCCTCTTTCACATGCTCTGTGCTGTCCTTGACCGCAGCATAATGATGTGCGCACCATCTGTACTGTTTTCAAACTGATAAAATTGTCTTTCATGTTAGATGGCTCACTCCCTGAGAGCCAGTGTTTCATTTTTCTTATCTGCTGTGATTTCAGTATAAATTCTAAGCCCGCCTAGTTAACATTGGGACTGTTCATGCAACTCTGTACACAGACAGAGTTGTATTTTCCATTCCTCCTTTTGCAAAAGATGTCTCTGAATTCTTTTTCTTTTTCCTTAAATAAATCACCAAAAGACATCTGTTGTTTTCTCTCAAACTTATTCCACAATAATATATTTATTTTTTCAACCACACACTTTACAACTTGGCAATTGCATGATAATAGTGGGGTATTTACCAACATATCCGTGCTGTATCAATTACTATTATTATTATTATTATTACATCAATTTTATATAACGCTTTTCTGGGGAGGCAAAGACGCTTTACATATCAATTATGGCATACAACAAATGACAGTTTTAGTGAAAGTAAATCAAAAGAAAAATATGGGCAGTCAGAGGCACTAGGACCCAGTGTGGCCTTTGAGTTGAGGCAGCAGATTGTGTACTGAGGCCTAAACACGACACATTCCTGGCTGAAGCCACACTTCACTCAGTCTGTTTGAGAGATGTCTGTACTTTCTTTTCAGCACAGGTTAAATAAAAACTTAATTAATATAATGATGGGAAATACAAAAGAGACTGTAACTGAGAATTAATTAATGTTTAATCTATGTAGGCCACTAATTATGGAAATATGTGTCAATATTTTGTATTTTCTGGCCTCAGTTCCTTTATACATAAAAGTTTTTGCTTGACCAGGTGTGAAAATCTTTTGTGAGGAATGCAGTTTTCTCCCATTTCTCCGTTCCTCGCTGCAGGATCTGAATCAGTGACCAGTTGAACACAGAGACTGCAGTGTTTGTTGTCCAAGAGCATGCCAGAAGTGGGGCCAAGTGTGTTTACAGTGAAATGTGAGCACTCAGTGGGATGTAATACGGCTCTGGTTATATGATGACTATTACAAATGTGTAATGAGGAAGATACTAGACATTCAATGTTAATGTCATTTAATAAAAAATATATACACCACTTAACACTAGACCTATTGAGGTGGGATTTAGGCACTTATTTCTATAAACTGTGGTTTGATTGACCTCAGAAACATTGTAAATACATTTATTTGTGACCACATGTTACACTGTGTTTTTACTGTTCAGGCTAGTTGTAGCTAGTTGTAGCATTGGATAACTATTTTAAATTAAGTTAGATAGGTTAAAAAGGAGATTGGCTTAAACCAAATAACTCATTTAACTCAATAGATAAGAATGAGAATCCAGTCTGACAGGCACTAGGACCCAGTACCTGGTCAGTGAGCTGAGGCCACAGATATGGAACATAAATATGAGTTTGTTCAGGGCCTAAACACAAGGCCAGATAAAAAGAGATGCAGTAAGTTTATCCTTTTTGTCTTCTTCATAATAGATAATACACAGATCCTCTTTAATGTAGTAATATCTGCATATTACCCTTGACTCAGTGCCTAATTTGTGGGTAAAAGTTAATGTGACCTGTTTTTAAACATGTTTAACTGAACTATAACTCAGTCTTTAGAATATGCCCATTAGTTTGTTAAAATGGCATCATTTATATACAAAAAGCTATAATGTAGTCTTCATAACAATCATTTTCCTTTTCCTTTTTTCCATCTTGATTCTTCCCTAAATATTCTCTGTGTCTCCCCACCTCCAGTTTTACAAATGAAGCACACCTTGATTGGTTTGAATTTATTAAACCAATTCATACAACAACCACTGAACTGTTATTAGTTAATATAACTAAAATACCCCACTGTCTATTTGTGTTCTCTGCTCCATGTTTTAGATGAAAACCTGGATGAATCTACAAAGAGACAGCAAGAGTCTGTTAAAAAGCCAAGACCTTTCTGGCTTCTTGTGATCCATGTCATGGAGGATCGTTTGCTTCTCCTCCTCCGGCTAATAGCATTCTTTAGTATTTGCAAATCCTCTTTTGACCAGTTACACGATCACCGTGAGTTTATTCTTTTCTATTTCACATGGACTGTATATCTTGTTACTTGGTTTACAAAGACTTGTGTCTAAGCAGTAACAACTGTCTTAATCTAGCCACTCCTACCTATTGATGAATAGGATGTATCTGTTCTGTGGAGTGTATTATGACCATAGAGGTTATCGGCCGATTGGTCTTGTATTTACCAGTATTGTCATTATGACAGGGCAATAAAATGGCAGCTACATCCAGGCTTTTCGGCTTTTACGCCATAGTAAAACAATGGTTTTCAGATAGCATAAACATATTAATCAAAAATTAAAATTAAGAGTTGTCCCGAATTAAAAACTTTAGAAGCTCTAGAGACCGGAGCCATCTTTTGTACCAGGCTGTAAACATGATTTTTACACTTGTAAAGTCGTGCCCTCTGGTGGATGGCGGTATATTGCTGTATTTCGCTGTATTTTGCTGTATTTTGCCGTATTTAAAGACCATTTAGGAGTTTCCATGAGAGACACTTGATTATGACCTAACCCGACACGGTACAACAGTCAGGTCCACTTCACTTTCATTAATAACAATCATTTACACGTTCAGGGTACATTAAACACATTCACACAGGCAACCGAGTAGATCCTGTTACTCTAAAACTTCTAAATGTCAGGACTAAACACCCCTGAGTGTGATACCCATTTGAAACATGTACCGTTTTGTTCAGAGTTGCTGGCGACAGTAGGTGTGCAGCCTAACTGGGAGGAGGACGTTGCTGTGCTTGGCTCCTGAGCCCTCCTGACCATCATTAAGGCTGTCCTGGAGTGGACTGAGGAAAAGAAACTTGCTAGAGTTAAAGGGATGTGTTGGGAGCAAGTAGCAACCAACTGAGGACAGTGATCAAGGTGAGAACAGACATGAACAAACTAAAACATTACTTCATTGTGTAGTGTACTGTATACTGTAGTGAATATGGTCTTATTAATTAATAATTCATATGAATATTAATTATGAAAATTAATAATTAATATTTTGTTATCAAAATATTAATTTCTTTCGGGGCACCACTCTAGTTTTGAACAGATCCAGAGAAACTGTTTAACCTAGTCTCATTAATCTAAAGGAAGTAAATTCTTCTCGTTTTCGAAAGTTCTCAATTAAACAATGAAACATTAAATGTCTTTATGGGGTTTTATTAAAGATTATAAAGTTAAACAGTGAATAATGACAGGGAAATGACACAAAGGAATAGTTATTGACACATAAATGGGTAAATCAAAGAACGATAAACTTGCTTTCAGAGGATTTTGTGAAACAAAAGGAATTATTGATTATTGATTCTATTATTAACTGAGGATTTTACGGAGCGCTTAGAGGGGTTCGATGGCGCCGGTTTCTGAGGTCAAGGCTGTTCTGTTTAGACAGTTAGACGCCAAACTTGTGTAACGTTTAGACTCACCCTGGGGGTCGTGATTGTCTCAGATCTTAGCGACTAGGACTCCAGAGGTTCTGCAGAACCCTGTCGCAACCGATGACGTTTGTCGCCTCCAGGATGGCCTTCTGTTTCCACTCTCCAGAGGGGCCGCTGTAGGCCCGGAGATTCAAAAGCGTCTGTTACTGTCACGAGTAGCCAAGTCTTTTAGCATCAGCGTGCAGACACCGAGTAAAATTGAGTCTTTCAAAGTTGTTGCGAAGTCCACTGGAGAAGGTTTAGCGGCTGTGTTGCTGGCTTAAACTTTCTCGAGAAAGTTAGATTTTAGTCAAGCTAACTCTTGAGCAGGCAGGAAATCTTCAAAAATAAAAGCGAGGCAACTTCCTTTGTTCGCAGGCTGGCAGGAAGTAAGCTACTTTGAGCAGCTGTGTGAAGGAAACTTTATCGCAAGCTAAACTTGCAGGCTTTAAAGTACAAAGAAAATTTACTGCTACACGAGGTCCGGAGCTTGAAAGGGTTTTTAGGCCTACGGCCCTGAACGGACAAGAGGTCCAATGCGAAGTAAAGACGAGACCAAGAGTAGAGAGAGAAGCCGAGCGTGTTTTTGGCTGTGCGCCAGTTTTAACACCTCTGGACGGGTGTGTCTTGCGAAGGAAGGCATTGCTTTGGGGAGTTTAAATGTTTAACTGAGTCTTAAACATTCCTTTTGTTTCACCCTATTTTCCATGGTTTTCGTAAAACACACAAAAACATTTGTACTTGCAGGATTATGCAAAGAAACATTTGTCAGACTTATTATAAAAACATATATTCATTACATTTTATTAACATAAAACGTAACTCTGTAGAAATGGAATAAGGAATTAGTTGCCTTGTAAAACTCTGCATCCTGAAACAAACAGTATAATTGTTAGTACATTCACAATCTTTCTAAGTAATAAAATAACAAAATGTCCTTTAATGAAATAACACCAAATGTCCTTCTTGAGTGCAGAGTCATTTGTCCAGTTAAACCAAAAGGGGGTAGTGTTTGACCATGCCCGAATGACTATGATCAAAGACATTTTCAACTGTCAATCAGGATTAGAATAAAGTGTTCTCGAGAAAGCTGGATGGACACCTTATCTACAGGATTTACGGCTTTTGGACATGGCGCCTATAGCCTGGATCTCTCCATGAGTCTTTGACCTGATTGGTCTTTGGTGCTGGTTGGACCTAGGTCCCGGCTTTTTATGAAAACAAACAAAATCGTTAATTATAAGTCCTGAAGACTGGTTCAGTCTTATCCAAGCAAGAAACATCTGTGAATAGTTAAAAAGGACACGTTGGTGTCCTTTTATCTGAAAGAAAATGGGTTAGCATGTATTCTTCTCAAGATTTACGCCCACGGCCTGTCTCTGGAGGCCGATGGTGAAACAGTTGTTAATCTTGAAGACCCTTAGTGAAACAGTTTGGAGGTCTGTAAGTGATTGAATAAATGTTATAATCCGTGTGGCGTTCTGGAGGCTGATCTGCTACAGTCCCCTTTCGACACTAAGCTGGTTCCACAAGTTTCCGTGTCGACATCCTTGCAGACCAGGGAGTAAGCCACACGTTAAACACATAGTTTGGCGTCATAACAGGTGTAATGATGCAAACGTGTTCAAGGAAAAGTATCTAAGTGTAAAGGGGCCTTTACTTGGTTTGTATTATATCCGTTGCTAATGGAGATAGGTTAAGTTTATCACTTCAAGGAAGGACTTATTGGGAACAAAGAAATGAGAGAGCTGTCTCAATTTAGTTTGTTTAAAGTTTAGGGAGTTGTTTATAATAAAACAAAATACATTAGGAGGATCATCACTTGGAGGGACTTTGCATGCATTTAGGGACAAGGACAAACATAGTGATTATATAAAGGGACATAATGGTTATGCGTGATCCTTCAAAGAATTCTTCTCATTGCTAGGCTGTCCACCGAGGAGCTGATGTCTATGAGCGTGTCATTTATCAGCAAGGCGACCATTTGAGTGTGTGTATGGTCTACAGTTTGGTTTGGTTGGTTTTAGAGTCTCACTGTGAGTGTTTACCACTGACAGTGTCTTTCGTTTTTAACCGTTTGGAGTTGCTGCTGTTACTCCGAGACTTGTCTATTACAGTGGAAATGTTAGCGGTATTCGCCAGAGCACCGAGGTTACGCAAGGTACACACAGCGGCGGTTGCAACGAGAATTGATTCATTGACAGAGAAAACTAGAGTTATCAGTTACAGTTATTGAATTACTCACAGTTACCACTGAAAGGTGAAAAGAGTTAGGAAATCAGAGTTAGAGAGAGGTTAGTTGTTAGTGGTTACTGCGAGCTAAGGGATCTGTTTGAGACTACTTGGGAGCGTGAATGTCCCCTGTAGATCCCATGGGGTTTTGTGCAACTTTATCTGGTTGCGTGTATCCACTTGAGAGTGGGTTCCTTTCTCCCTTTGGTGATCTTTATCTGATACACCACCGGGAATAGTTTGTTGACAATGGTGTACGGTCTCGCCCAACGCGAGGAATTTCCGCCGCGTCGGTTGGTACCACCGTTTGTTTGTCCAGTGAGTTGGCTGAACATGTAGTACCACACTTTGTCTCCCACCTGTAGTTCGTCCCTAGATGACTTTTGGTCATAATAGGCCTTACGTCCTTCTACACTTTTGCCTAGTTTTTCCTGGGCAAAGGCGAAGGTGGTTCTCAGGTGCGCTTGGAGATCGGCCATGTACTGGTGTGTGGTATAGGCCGTAGCGATGTTAGCCTCTCCTGGCTGGTACAGTAAGTGTAGGGGAAGCGTCATCTGCCTACCGGTCATGAGCTCCAACGGGGAGACTCCGGTCGCCGTGTGTGGCGTGATTCTGATAGCCATCAGGACCAAGGGCAGTTTGACGTCCCAGTCTTGGTGATTAGATGCGACATATTTCTTTAGGATGTCGATCACCGTTCGGTTTGCTCTTTCTACTTGGCCTGAGGACTGGGGGTGGTGGTTGGCGTGGAGTTTTGCTTTCACGCCCATGGTTTGCCACAGTTGTTTCATCACCTCGGCTGTGAAGTGAGTACCACGGTCAGAATCGACCTTACAAGGTAAGCCGAATCTGAAGAACACGTGGTTCATGAGTAGAAAGGCTGTGGTCTGTGCCGTGTCATTTGGGGCTGGAAGTCCTTCCACCCATTTAGTGAAGGCACAGGTGACCATTAGGATGTATTTGTTGCCCCTTGTTGATTTAGTCAGGGGTCCCATCCAATCGATTTGGAGGTCAGACCACGGAAAAGAAATGCCCCTTCTTTGTAAGGGTGCACGATGGAGTGGTCTTGTCGGTTGAAATTGGCAGCATACTAGGCAGCCTTTGATGTATTCTGCCACGTCCATTTGCATGTGTGGCCAGTATGCCACTTGTTGGAGTGCCTGGTGTGTTGCGCGAACACCTCTGTGGCCTGCTAAAGGAGCGTCATGTGCGTGCGTTAGCATGACCCCCCTTAGGCTCTGAGGCACTACGAACGCAGGTGAAGTGAGGGTGTCAGAGACGTAGACAAGCAAGCCATGACGCAGGTGGAGTTGAGCGCGCACCGCCCATAGCTTTGTAAGATATGCGTCGGAGGAAAAGTCAGTGTCTACGATGGGGTTAGACAGCGGGTCTGAAAGGTAAAGGATGAGTTTGTGGATTACCGAGTCCGCTGCCTGAAGGGCAACGAGGTCGGAACCAGTGAAAGAAAGAGAAGAAGTAGATTGGTCTGCAGGGGCCGGAACCGAGGCATCGGTTGCGGTTGCTTTAGACCGGTAAGCAGACAGACAGAATGGGTGGGTTGGGTGGGAAGGGGTCGTTTGCGAGGGTTCTGGCTGGAAATGCCAGAGCGCACTGCCTAGAGCCCCTTGTTTTGCCATGAGGTCTGCCTGATCGTTCAGATCTTTGTCTGTATCGAGGGAGAGCAGGGAGCCTGTCTGTACAACCATTACCTCCGCATCAGCCAGATCGACCCTGCAGATAGTGTCGGTATCGACCACAAGTGAGGGGTATATGGCGATTGCTCTGGAAGGTTTCGTGTAGACAACTCCGGTCTCCTGTTGTTCAGTCGCGAGTGAGTGTGGCATACGTCCTATGACTGGGATTCTGAGTTCACAGTCATGGAACCTAGTGTCAATCAGCCAGCCGAGAGGGGTGGCCTTTGGGACGAAGATGGTATTGGCAGTAGGATTCTGCACTAACACGTGTGTTGATCGAGAGTCGAGCTCGACCAGGGTGTTGCCTGGACAGACAAGCCTAACTCAACGAACAGAGGAGACGGTTGGAAGAACGCTTGTGAAGAGTTAACTTGTTGTCCTGGAAACGCTTTCAGACGTATGTCCATGATGTTACGCGGCGTATCGTGAGATGGCAGTCGTTACTTACCTGACACACGCCGGGGATCGCTTTGACCCGATCTCAAGTTTCCTTTGGTCAGTGAAAGTGATTCTTTACGCACTCCAGTCAGGGACCAGAGAACGTTGTTAATGGTGTCGACTTGTGCGCCGAGTCTGACTAGCATGTCAGCCCCAATGTACACTGAATGTGAGAGATTAGGGATGACAGCAAACGTGGGTCAGTTCTCTTTTGTTCCATCGATGGCAGAGCATAGACCGATGGCGGTTAACGCATGAGTCGGTGTGGGGTTAGCAGGGAACCTAGTGCGCTTCTTTATGAAGGTCAGGCACGGGTTTATCTGCGTTAGAGTGTTAAACAGCTCCTGGCTGATGGCAGATTTGTCAGCCCATAAGGCCATCACGACATTGTCGACTGGAGTTGCTTCCAGTGAGATGCCATTGACGATTTGGGGTGTCATCGCTAAAGGGTCCTTCAGCGTGCACAGGAAGTTGTCACGCAATGTAAAGGGGTTTGGTTCGCACCGAGGTTGCATGGTCGTTGTACCAGCGGTGTCGGTGGCTACCCTGTCGATTGGTGATTCCCTGTCAATCGCATTGCACTGAGATTCATTCAGTAAGATTGGAAGTGGTTCTCGCACTTGGGCCCAAATCTTCAGCTGCTTGAAGTCGATCAGTGGTTCGGCGATTGAGGATGTCTTTTCCAATCAGAAGTGGACGTTGTCAAGGTGGGACACGTACACTGGGTGTATCAGTGTCATTGGTCCGATGGTCAGTTGGACTAAGGCTATCTCGTTGATAATCGTCCGATCATCAGAGTAAGGCCTTATTTCTAGAAAGCACGGGTGGGACTTCAAGTCCCTATGGGATCTTCTCGCTATAGCCTGGAGTGATCTGAACAGGTTGCCTGAAATTAGGCTGATGTCAGCGGCTGTGTCGAGAAGTGCTTCGTGCGTCAAGTGGTCTTCTAACAAGACAGAGAGATACAGCTTTCGAGCTACTCCTTTTCAGTTAGGTGACCCAGAAATTGGTGAAAGGGTGTTTCACATTCGATAGTCGTGGCGTGGTCATGGCACAGCCCGACATTTGGGTTCACTTGGACGGCGTTAGACGGACTGAGGTATTTGTGATCTGAATCACTTCCTCCGTGTTGTCCATGCTAGGGTCCTGGACAATGTCATTGAGTGGCTCTGGATTGTCAGAGCCTAGGTACAGGTCTGGGAGATGTTCATTCCCTTCAGTAGACTCTGTATTTTCGTTGCGTGTTAAGTCGGCTTGGATTGGTTGAGACTGTTTCTGAATCGGGGCCTTAGAGGCCTCCACCGTATACAGCTCAGCCTTGTCTTTGGACTTTTGCGCATTTGTTTGAGTATGCGTTCTATGGCCCGAGCCTCCTCTGTAGTCAGACTCCTTTCGCTAGTGGGGTTTCCCACGCGATCAGTCTGAGTTTCAGGGGCTCGGTCCTCGTGATGATTTCGCGTTCGACAGGTGAGCTACCTGATGATCGTTGGTCTTGGGACCGACGATAATGGTTTCTCCTGTCGTCGCGGTTTTGATAGGACCCCCCTTGGTTACGGTTTGGATTGGTTCGAATTTTATTTTCGAACCGAGGTCTCCATTGAGGGTCCTGGTCTTTGAACTTACGTTCGGGCCAGGTCGGGTGTGGACCCGGCTCTCCTTTGTGTGGCCGAGGTCCCTCTTTCCTGTCTGGAAAGCGGGAGGCTCCTGGGCCGCTTGGCTTGGAGGTAGGTGCTCCTTCGAGCGCCAGACTCTGATCAACAGTATACAGAGCGGCTGACTCTTGCGGTTTAATCTGAGTCAGCTTCTGTTTAGTAAATGCCCTTGTTGCCAGTTCGGAGTTGGCGGCTGGTTTGAGTCAGCGGGCAGGCAGCAACGCCAAGATGATGATTGGTAGTTGGATGGAGGTTTTGCACAAAGAGTGTTTTGAAGTTTTTATCCTCCTCCATGTTTGGTTCGTTGAGTGGACCAAAGTAGGCTTTGCGTAGCCGATGATAATATATCTGTGGTGACTCTTGCCGTGCCTGTTTGATTGTTAGGGCGGCTGTCAGTCCCACATTCGTTGTAACGCCTGAGAATTCCTCCATGAGGGACTGACTAAGGAGATCGAAGTCAGCTTGGACCTCAGGGGTTGGCGTTCGATGAAGCTACTAACATCTCTGCTTGATGTTAGTTTTATCAAAAGATTTTGTCCTCAACGGTAGCATTGGGTATTCTCTGGAGGTAGAACTCAATGTCTCTAAGGTACGCGCTAGTGTCATGAGCCGATCCTTGATGGGGTTCAAGCGAGTGATATGACGCGATTTTGTCAAAGTCTCTGTTTGTGGGACCGTATCCCAGATGTCTCGGTTTCAAAGCTGGTTGCGGGACAAAGTCCGATTGCCTACCTGTTGGTAGTGCGGTAATCCGAATGCCTACCTGTGGAAGTTCGCGGAAAGACGGCCGGGCTCTCGGCACCGGTTGGTCCTCTTTCCGTTGCGTCCAAGCGAGGCAGTGGTCGCAAAATTGGATTAGTTAGTGAAGTGGCTCCTTCTGGGAGTTTTCCTTTGGTTTAACAGGTTGGTATGCCGGTGTAACCAGCACTTGGTTCGGAGTGCTTTTAAACTCTGTTTTGTTACCTGGTTGTGTCTGGGCGTCCTCTGTCAGGCGCCTGAAGTTGTTCAATAAGCTGGCGGTCTAAGTCACCTTGTTGAGTGAGGGCCTCTACCCGTGCACTCAGGACTCTCTCCACTCAGCTTCCTGTGACAGCATATTTGCGGACAGCTGTGCATTTTCGCCTGCTTTGATGAGTTCCTTCATCATAGCGTCGTACTCATCACGTTGGTCATTGAGCTGCAGCTCTGCTATGTCACGAGCAGACCTTGTTTCGCTCAGCTCGTTCCTTAGATCACTGAGGGTCTCCTCAGTTTTATGGAGTTTTGTGTGTAACTCCTCAAATTCCAGGTCCTCCCTTTGGAGAGTTTGGACTAGAGTCTTTAGCTCTTGTGTTTGTTTTTCAGAATTCTCCAGGGCTCCTTGGGTCAGTTGGAGTTCCTGATTCAATGTCTTGATATCGCGTTGGAGGCGGGCGTCCTGTTTCTGGACCTGGATTTTCTCGTGGCTGCGTGCCAGGAGATCCTTGGCTTGTTTCTGCTGCGCGCATAACAATAGCCATTTGACCTAACAGCTTAGTTAGATCCTTGTCTTTTGGCTTAGAGGTTAGCGCAATGCTAATCAAGGAGCTAAGAACTGAATCTAGCTCGTTGGGAGGTGTGGTCTGAATCTCGTCAACATATTGGGGTAGCACCTGTTCTGTTAAATCATTTAGAGCTGAGTCTAAGTGATCCAGAAGCTTGATGGGACTACCAGAACCTGTAGACTGTGAGTCAGACTTGTTGAGAAATGGGTTTTCTCTGAGAAAGTGAGTTATTGTTAGATTACGTTTTAACTGCAAGGAGAGAGTTACTACTTGTGGAGTGTTACGAAGAAGGCGCGTAAAACTCAAGCAGACTGTAAAAGGATTTTTGAAAATCTGAGTAAAAGTGTAAATAAAAATAAAAAAATTAATGAAGGAATAAAATTAAAGTTAACATTTTATTTTCTTTAAAATAAAATAAATTCCAATTAAATTAAAATAAAAATTATTAAGTCAAATAAGTCAGATTGAAAGTAATAAAAGAAGGAATTGTTGAAGTGGAAGTTAGTATAAAGTCTATTTGTGAGTGAAATGACCTTATGTGAGTATTAACAGTGACTATTTAGCAATAGCCTAGTGGTGTGAACGTTAATGAGGGCTGACAGTGCTGGGATGCTGCTTTGCTAATTTGTAAAATTAACAGTGCAGAATCAGTGGGTTTAATCTAACAATTCATGCAGGTAATCAGCTTTTAAAGTACAGCTATGACAAAATTCGTGCAGGGTTAAGTCTGTTAGACGTAACAGCAGTGTCGCCATAGTGTTAGTAAGCTGTTAGCGTTAGCATTCCAATTTGACAAATCCTGGGTAGATAGGAAAATCACAAAAGCAGTCTTAAATTGTTAATCAAGACAAATTAATCAATCAAATTAAATGCAGGGTTAGCATCAAAGATTTTCCAAAAGCAGATGCAATGTTCATTAAAATGTCACAATTGTTAGTTAACTCCTATTGTGCATTCAAGGTTGTTAAACACAGGCAGTTATTTTCAAAAGCAGTATTGCATTGCAGATTTGTGTATTTAACAAGACAAATGTATTAACAGAAGTGAAACAGCTTGATAGCCGTTCAGCAGTTGTTAATAAAGCAGAGTAATTCACTTTTTATTTTAAGTCAATCAGGCATTTCAGTGTCAATGAAAGCTTAAATTACTCAGGTGTCAAGTTCTTAAACTTGAATTAGTCACTATTGAGGAAAAGGTGTAATTCCGTTGAGTGACCACCAGAGAGAGACGAGAGCTCCTCTCAGATTTCGCACTCCTCTTCCACTAGGGGCAGTAGAAACTTGTGTCTGTGGTTTTACTACTTCCTTCCGCTAGAGGGCGATAGAGACTCTCGTGAGTCAGTGGTTTTACCACTCCTTTCCGCTAGGGGCGATAGAGACTCGTGAGTGAGTCTCCGGCCCGGAGTGAAGTCTCCGGCACGCCTTTGATGGTGCCGGGCAAAGTTTGTTTTTAGCTCCAGTCAGAGACTGACTTGGGGCGTCTACAACTTGTTAAACCCGCGGTTTAAACACAGCAGCGCTTTATACAAGACCACGTTTTAAACACAAGCACATTTACCACAGCAGGCTCAAACCACGTTTTTAGACAAAACGCACGGCAGCCCACGTGGCTTTTAGGGGAGGGTTTTCACAGTTAGCTAGGCTGTGAAGGCCTCCAGCAAAATACACCCAGGCTCATAAGCCTTAGGCAAGACAAGTTTTCTTATAAATTCCGATTATGTAACGCGGCAATTTTTTTCCAACTTGTGAGAGACAATTTTAACTTAACTCTGGCGTAGCACAGCAATTAGCTTTTTGTCTCGGGCCCATATAAGTTACACACTTTGGCTCGTGTGTTTAACATGCATGCAATTTGCAGAGTCTCTAAGCTTTGTAACAGTCTCTACGCAACTTTTAACAAGTACTTGATTAATGCTCTGGCCATAAATGTACGTACAATACTAATTGTAATTCAAAACAATATCAGTCCAGCTGGTACGATTTGAATTAGCACTTAAACAAACAAAAGCACAACTCTCACACACACACACGCACGCGGTTAAACGCATTGCTAAGCAAGAGCACAACAGATGCACAGCTTTCAATGGACAGCAATTTTGTAAAGACTTTGGATATTGAGTGATTCTAATGTTTAATCAAGAAAATTCTTCCTCACACGGGGCACCAAAAAAAAAATAATACTGTAGTGTACTGTATACTGTAGTGAATATGGTCTTATTAATTAATAATTCATATGAATATTAATTATGAAAATTAATAATTAATATTTTGTTATCAAAATATTAATTTCTTTCGGGGCACCACTCTAGTTTTGAACAGATCCAGAGAAACTGTTTAACCTAGTCTCATTAATCTAAAGGAAGTAAATTCTTCTCGTTTTCGAAAGTTCTCAATTAAACAATGAAACATTAAATGTCTTTATGGGGTTTTATTAAAGATTATAAAGTTAAACAGTGAATAATGACAGGGGAAATGACACAAAGGAATAGTTATTGACACATAAATGGGTAAATCAAAGAACGATAAACTTGCTTTCAGAGGATTTTGTGAAACAAAAGGTATTATTGATTATTGATTCTATTATTAACTGAGGGATTTTACGGAGCGCTTAGAGGGGTTCGATGACGCCGGTTTCTGAGGTCAAGGCTGTTCTGTTTAGACAGTTAGACGCCAAACTTGTGTAACGTTTAGACTCACCCTGGGGGTCGTGGATTGTCTCAGATCTTAGCGACTAGGACTCCAGAGGTTCTGCAGAACCCTGTCGCAACCGATGACGCTTTGTCGCCTCCAGGATGGCCTTCTGTTTCCACTCTCCAGAGGGGCCGCCGTAGGCCCGGGAGATTCAAAAAGCGTCTCGTTACTGTCACGAGTAGCCAAGTCTTTTAGCATCAGCGTCGTACACCGAGTAAAATTGAGTCTTTCAAAGTTGTTGCGAAGTCCACTGGAGAAGGTTTAGCGGCTGTGTTGCTGGCTTAAACTTTCTCGAGAAAGTTAGATTTTAGTCAAGCTAACTCTTGAGCAGGCAGGAAATCTTCAAAAATAAAAGCGAGGCAACTTCCTTTGTTCGCAGGCTGGCAGGAAGTAAGCTACTTTGAGCAGCTGTGTGAAGGAAACTTTATCGCGGCAAGCTAAACTTGCAGGCTTTAAAGTACAAAGAAAATTTACTGTTACACGAGGTCCGAGCTTGAAAGGGTTTGAGGGCCTACGGCCCTGAACGGACAAGAGGTCCAATGCGGAAGTAAAGACGAGACCAAGAGTAGAGAGAGAAGCCGAGCGTGTTTTTGGCTGTGCGCCAGTTTTAACACCTCTGGACGGTGTGTCTTATGCGAAGGAAGGCATTGCTTTGGGGAGTTTAAATGTTTAACTGAGTCTTAAACATTCCTTTTGTTTCACCCTATTTTCCATGGTTTTCGTAAAACACACAAAAACATTTGTACTTGCAGGATTATGCAAAGAAACATTTGTCAGACTTATTATAAAAACATATATTCATTACATTTTATTAACATAAAACGTAACTCTGTAGAAATGGAATAAGGAATTAGTTGCCTTGTAAAACTCTGCATCCTGAAACAAACAGTATAATTGTTAGTACATTCACAATCTTTCTAAGTAATAAAATAACAAAATGTCCTTTAATGAAATAACACCAAATGTCCTTCTTGAGTGCAGAGTCATTTGTCCAGTTAAACCAAAAGGGGGTAGTGTTTGACCATGCCCGAATGACTATGATCAAAGACATTTTCAACTGTCAATCAGGATTAGAATAAAGTGTTCTCAGAAAGCTGGATGGACACCTTATCTACAGGATTTACGGCTTTTGGACATGGCGCCTATAGCGTCTGGATCTCTCCATGAGTCTTTGACCTGATTGGTCTTTGGTGCTGGTTGGACCTAGGTCCCGGCTTTTTATGAAAACAAACAAAATCGTTAATTATAAGTCCTGAAGACTGGTTCAGTCTTATCCAAGCAAGAAACATCTGTGAATAGTTAAAAAGGACACGTTGGTGTCCTTTTATCTGAAAGAAAATGGGTTAGCATGTATTCTTCTCAAGATTTACGTCCACGGCCTGTCTCTGGAGGCCGATGGTGAAACAGTTGTTAATCTTGAAGACCCTTAGTGAAACAGTTTGGAGGTCTGTAAGTGATTGAATAAATGTTATAATCCGTGTGGCGTTCTGGAGGCTGATCTGCTACAATTGTATTATTTTGTGTCTTTTGTGTTTGTGTTAATAATTGTGTTCCTGCTTTACACCAAAACATTGCAGTGAACTGCAGATAAATATTAGCAAAGCATTCACAAGAAGTTTACCGAGGCAAAGCCACAAAGCTTATGGTCTCCACACCACCTCTGCCCATCCCCACGTCATGTGCTTACAGAAGTAAAAAAAATAAGCACATTTTGTGACAAATGTGGTCCCCACACCACCTATGCCCAGCCCCACACCATCTATGCCCAGCCCCACACCATCTATGCCCAGCCCCCACGTCATGTGCTCAAGTGATGTTATGTGATTAAAGTACTTATTTGCAATGTCAAAATTTAAGAGTACATTTAATTTATACAGGCAATTGTTATATTTATTTAGTGTTTTAATTTAGTGTAATTGACCCTGACTTTTGCCCTTTAGAAAGGTGGGGTCTTTTGCTGTGTAGCCCATCCGCCTCAAGGTTGTGCAAAGTTGTGGCTTCACAAATGCTTTGCTGCATACCTCTATGCATTATTAGATGTGTGAATAAGGAATATTTATGCAACATTATCAACACAGTGAAACAACAACATAATAATACTATTAATAATGTTTTTTTTTTATTATTACAGCCCTAACATGTCCACACAGTAAAGGTGGCCAAAGACAACAACTACATCCCTCGAGTCTCCAGGGGGACTCCAAAGAGGATAAATGACCCTCAAGCCCTTGGTCTTCTCCCAGGACAGGTTTGTCAGTCACTTTCTCTTGAAACATTATCTTTAGTTCTCATGCAGCAGTGGATAAGTCTTCATTTATCAGCTTTAAACCAGATTCTCTAGGTGCACTTACCTACACTGCTGTAGACATGTTTGTTACCTCTCAAACACTATCTGTATGTCCTTATGAATCAAGAAATTGACCTGTGCATAGAGTTTACACACTGTCTCTGAACATCGCTGTCATCAGTCACACATCTGTTAAAAAGTGACCAAGGTATCTGATTTCTTTGCATGTCACAAGAGGGTTGTCACACAGATCAAAGGCAGTGTAATGTAAAGGCAGTAATGTCTTAACATCTTTGCTTCAAACAACCATGACATTGCTCTTTTAGAGTTAAATGTATCATCAGACTCTGTGCCATATGTAAGGCTCATAGTAATACATTGTTTCAATATACTTGAGAAAAATGGTTAAAAACAGATATAAATTTATTTTGAGATGTGTTAACAAGATGCGTTAACTGTATAATACAATACTTTGGAGTGTCACAAGGGGCGCACCAACAACGGGTTAGGAATCCAAGGGGCAGAACTGCAGAATAAACCCTGCAGTCAAATGAAGCAGAAGATGAAGTCATCTATCTCTTGTATTCTTTTCTCAGGTTGGTGTGAAGTTTGTGAAATCACATGAAAACAGTACAAGTGTTGGGATGAAACTTCCGAAATGTATCTGTGTAAATGCACAGTTACAGAAACACTGTAGCTAATTTATGCTAAGCTAGCGGAGGTTTGCAAGCTAGCACCGTGGAGAGAAAGCGGGTGTACTTTTAGTTACATGTGTCTTTACCATTGATTTATTGTAGATTTATGTACATGTAGTGAATCTTAAAGCACCTAATGTACAAGTTACGCACATATTAATTTAAGGTTCATGTGCAAGTGTAATTACCACTAGAGTCACGTGCTGATCCGCCATTTTGCAGTTGTGTTAATGTGTTAATAGACAAAGTGTTATATGTTGTTTTGGTTTATTGAAAGTGTTTAAATTTGATAAAATTTGTTAAAACTAAGCTATATGTTAAAGTACAAGCAAAATGAATAGTTGTATTTTGGAAAAATTTACAACTAATCCCAAAGATCAAAAAGTTTTTGACATCAAAACTGCAAAACGTCAAGACCAGCTTGTCTAAGACTTGGTCAGAGTTCACTCGGCCGTCACAGAGAGGTCAGACACGACACAGATCACATCCACTCTTCACTGATCCTGGTGACAACACTGTGCTCACTGTTGGGCTGTTTAGTCTTTTGTGTAGACTCAGGCGTCTGGTCTTACAGGAGAAGAAAGAGTTTTTAATAGTTATTTTTACTATGTTAGTCAGCACATTAACGTCTTATAGTTTTTTGTGTGCAGGGTTTAATGACTTGGTCACAGAATGGCTGGGATCAGGAGATTATGGTGTGGTCTGTAGAGGGCTTTGCAAAGAGGACCATTACCCTGTAAGTCTTCTAAACTTTGTTGATTCACACTTCCTTTTATGAGCAGTGAAGTTTATGCTGCGTCACTTGGTCAGTCAAAAACACTAGCACAGTACATATATTATTAGAAACATTGTGTTTGTCGTATGTATTTAAAACATTGTTAATATAATGTGTATATTGTTTATATTATTATCATATATTGATTGTTTGATCTTTCTCGTGACTAGAGTGTACTCCAGAGTATCCATGTGTCGGCTTGAGTCCCTACTACAACTTTCAAAACTTTGGCAGTGCCCTCCTGACGCCTACATACTGTGCACAGGAGACAACTGGAGCGGCATTTTGATGGTAGACAAACTCAAGAACAAGCCCACATCCACAACACAAAAGAAAATTCTAGCACACAATCATAGCTTTGCCTGTGCACTGGCTCTAAAACATGTATTCCTAACGACTGTTATTGCTCCATCAATGTACATAGTGCAGCTGTAAACATTTATAGCAGTTATTCCTTATCTGCATTCTCCACCAGGGGCATCCAGCATGTTTTTGATGTTAGTGGGGCTTTAGTGAGTACCCAAAGAAAACCCACCCGAGCAAGTGGATGTTTTTAGAAAATGACTGTGGCAGAAGTGGGGCTTAGTGGCTCAGTGGTAGAGCGGTTGTCCCTGGTGGTTCGATTCCCGCTCTCTTCACAGTTTATACCAGAGGTGGGGACAAGTCACACATGGTCAAGTCCAAGCAAGTCTCAAGTCTTAACCATCAAGTCTCGAGTCAAGTCTCAAGTCACAGTTCAGATAAATCAAGCAAGTCAAGTCAAGTCATGGGTTCACCCTAAGCAAGTCAAGTCGAGTCCTGATAAGTTTCAAGTCAATTCAAGTCAATTCAAGTCAAGTACTAAAATAAAAAGAGGTAATTTTTTCCAATACAAATTTATTTTTGCACAGAAATGATGAATTTGTAAACATCTGTGCTACATTAATATCTGAAAATAAAATAAATTGTTATTTACACAAAACATTTAGAGTCTAAGATGTATAATCCAATCTGTCTAATTCAGTTTAATTGAAACAGTCTAAAATTTGTTGCATTTACAGAAAATAAGATTTGCCAAGACAATGGTACTAAGTTGTGAACGATGGGGCCTCATAATAATCCCCCCATGACTGAACACACGCTCAACAGGTGCACTTGAAGCAGGCACAGCTAATACCCTCATTGCAATTTGGAAAAGTGAAGGCATTTTCTCCTTGTTCATTCCCCAAAACAAAAGGCAGTTCTGGCCATCACAATTGTCCAGGTAATGGTTGAGCTGGGCAGCAGGGCTGAAATGAGTAGATTTCTTTTGCTTTTTGTGGTATAAGAACAGCCCAGTTTCATCCCCTTTGATTTGCTCTTCTTCATCTCCATGATCTGTCTGTTTTATATTGGTACGCTCTGCCTCCTGGAGAATCAGATCTAAAACACAAAAATGTAAAATACAAATAAGCATACACAAAATTCTAGAGTTGCATGATTCTGGATACATTAAGCATCATATTTTTTTCCTAAATAGACAATAAAAATAAGTTTTATGTCATTTAATAAATGTTCTGACAAAATGTTAATTGATGTAGTCTATTAAAATATATTTAATTTAAAAGATTTTTTAAGCAGTCAGAAACTTAATAAATGATTTAAGGTCTCATTTTAATTCATACATATTACAAATTAACTGCTCTCTCTGGGCCAGCAGTAGTGCCAATGCAATTTTTTTTGTTTGCTGTGATCGTACATTGAACATTGTCATTTAGGAATAAGATTACTTTGGTGTTTAAATCAAGACTGCAAACTTTTAATGGTTTATTCAATAAACCATTAAACGTTTGCAGTCTTGATAAACAATAAACTTTATTGTGCAGCACTTCCAATTTCTGAAATAAATAAATAAAATACTACTAATAATGTAGTATTTACAAGTATGGGGTCTAATTCTAAAATTAGCCTATTACTTACTTTTTACTTCCATGGTCAACTGCTCCTTCAGCTTGTCATCAACCAATACATCATGCTCTATCCACATAACCCCAAAGGCTGGATCAAGAACAGCTGCTTTGACATAAACAGGATCAGAGAATGGCAGGATTCCTTCATTGGGATCTGTATGAGACATTTTTACATTGACAAAGATGCCTTTGAATCTTCTCTGCAGTGATCTTTGAAGACTGTGGATTAGGTTGACCAAGTATTGTGTTCCTTCTTTCTGGTTTTCCAAGTGATTGTTGAGAGAGAGAACACATGGAATCACAGCACTTATGGTTACAACTTTCTCTCCTGAGTGAGATCAGTGGCATCAGCAAAGGGCTTCAGAATGCTGACCAGTTCTTTAATCTGAGCCCACTCTCTTAGAGTGAAAATAGTCTCTCTGTGCCCTCTAACGTCCAAGACCTTGCACAAAGTTTGGTAGTCACAGCTAAGCAAGGACTTCAGCTGTCGGAAAGTTGAATTCCATCGAGTAACAACAGAAGCAGGGACTCCACGTTGGCCAAATTCTTTCTCAAATTCCTCCTTAAAAGAAGTACTTGTGTGGAGCAGAGAACTGATCCGCGACGCTTTAGCCAGAGCCGAACTAACAGCCCTGGTCTCTTTAAGACCATCACCAACAACCAATTGTAGTGTGTGTGCAAAGCACTGTAGTCTATGCTGACTTTTGGAGGTCAAGGTCTCATTCAGCTTCTCCTCTTCATCCACTGGAAGGGCATTCCGAAGTTCTGCATCATCCAGGCAGTCATCATCCTCATCTGCTTCAGCTGAACTGGGAAAACATGTGGTGAATGCCTTCTTCATATTTGGTGCATTGTCACAAATTATATGATCAATCTTTTGTTTGATTTTATACTGATCACATATTTGTTCAAATTCTTCACAAATTCTCTCTCCTGTATGTGACCCCTTGAACCGGTTGCAAGCTAGTAGATGAGATTTCAACGTAATCTGCTGCAGTGTTCATCCAGTGAGCGGTGACACCAAGGTAGCCTCTCATTCTTCTGTCTGACCAAATGTCCACTGTGACAGACAGATTTTCAACTGTGGCCATTTCACTTATTAGTTTTGATTGTCTCTCAGACACCACAGTGTCAAGTCTTGAGGTGATGGTTCTGCGGCTCACTGCAGTATATTTTGTGTCCATAATGGAGAGAAAGTGAATGAAGTGCCTGTTGTCAGTGATAGACAGGGGCATGTTGCAATTAATGATCAGATCAGATATTATTGCTTCTGTAATGGCCTTTTGACGAGGATGGTTGACTGGATATGTAGTAGACTGGGGCACAATGAACTGTGACATGCATGGCTGCTGTAGATCGCTGCAGTGTATCTTGGATTTGAGATATTCATCATATCTGCATGGATTAAAAAAATTAGGGAAAACTGTGAACATTAACTGTACACATTAAAACAAAAATAAATATATATATATTTTTGTATGCAAACATTCTTTATTTTTTTAAATACTGCAATTTAAGGAAAATATAAATTAATTTAAAAATGATAATTTACTGATTCGATACGTATTCACATAAAGTTTGGTTCCAGCATTCACACAGTTTCATATGTTTTTACAGAAATGTAAATACTTTTATGCAAGTTACTGTTAGAATGTAAAACTCTTTTTCTTTTTAATGTCTTGTCTTTAGGCGCAAGGGTTTATTTTTAAAAATACAGATTTCTGAGATCTGTGTGATTTGAAAATGATAAGAAATAGAGTACTTCTCTAAACTAGAAAAATGTCAGGTATGACCCAAAATATATGAATGAAATAAGTGTATGCATCTATTGGCATACCATGGCATTATATATTGCAGTTATGTTATTTACAGTACATACAGACTAATTAAAATGTTATAATATATTTTTCTTTTTTCTGTCTTTTTCTGAAATTGAATTATTAATAACAGTAACTTGTAAAGCAAAATTAGTAAACTACAGTACAACAACAACTTCTATTACACCATAACTAGTAAAACGTATGAAAATAGATCTGAGAAATAAAAACATGTACTGTAGGTGTTTGGTTGAAGTAGCTTTATCTGTTTTTATCCAAATGGCATAGTTGTAGATGTGCTGTGCCTCTAATGAGGCACAGCACATCTACAACTATGCCATGCCACATACACTTTTATTAGTATCACTGCGTTGATCTGCGCATTCGCTGACTCGGTTTAGCCCATTCTCTCCTCGACTGGGTAAAGTTTCAAAATGAACAACACGTATTTGTCCCAAACAGCTGTCAATAGAGACCGCATTATTCACAAACTCCTTGTCACTATCGCGGCCAGAGTCAGCCATTACTAAAGCCAAAGCTTCATCACAGGTGTTTTTATTTGTCATTTTAGCGTTTACAAGCTCGAGTGTAGAGAATGAGGCTTCTATTGCGCCGGTCCTGACAGTCCCACTGAGACCATAAGTTAGATTGTGAATACTCTGACACGCGAGTTTGAAGTCTTCTACAAATGTTTTAATGGCAACACACATGGTAATAGTAGACTAGCCACAAACTAAAGGATGTCTGGCATCTGGTGGAAGGGAGTGGAAGCATAATTTAGCACATAAACCGGAAGTAGCGGCTGTTTTTCCAGTTAAGTTGCAATTTTGCGACTTTGGCGCTAAGAGGGTTAAGCATAAGGGCTAATAATAACCTTATAAATTAATTATTGTGACTGATAAACTGCCTAATATGTAATTGTGCTGTAATTATTTCTTGTCTGTACCAAAAAAAGAAACTCTGTAGGTGCTAGTGATAAGGTGCTAGCCTCCATGTTAGCCTGTCACGCAGTATGGTATAAGCCTTTTAGTTTCCACACACAGTCCACAGAC